>BROG01001389.1:0-60947 GCA_030159075.1 Atrina japonica | reverse complement strand
CTTACTTAGAGTGACATCTACTCACACTACTGACTTACTGAGAGTGACATCTACTTACACCACCGACGTACTGGGTGACATTTACTCTCACTACTGATGTACGAAGAGTGCATCTACTAACACCACTGACTTACTGAGAGTGACATCTTGTCACATTACTGACTAACTGAGAGTGACATCTACTCACACCACTGACTTACTTAGAGTGATATTTACTCACACCATTGACTTACTGAGAGTGCCATCGATACACATCATTGACGTACTGTGAGTGTCATCTACTCACACCACTAATTTACTGAGAGTGACATTATCTCACTGCTGTCGTACTGAGAGTGACATCTACTCACACCATTGACTTACGGAGAGTGACATCTACTCACACTACTGTCTTACGGAGAGTGACATCTACTCACACTACTGACTTAGTAAGCGTGACATCTACTAATACCACTGATTACTGAGAGTGACCTGTACTTAGACTAAAGACTTACTGAGAGTGCAATCTACTCAGACTACTGACTTACTGATAGTGCCATCTACTCACACCGCTGACCTTCTGAGAGTGCCATCTACTCACACCACTGACTTATTGAGAATGCCATTTACTCACACAACACTCACACATTCAGTGCCATCGACTCACACTACGGACTTACTGAGAGTGATATATACTGACACTACTGACTTACTGAGAGTGACATCTACTCACACTAACGACTAATTGAGAGGGACATCTACCCACAACATTGACTTGCTGAGACTGACATCTACTCACACCATTGACTTACTAAGAGTGCCATCGACTCACACAACTGACTTGCTGAGAGTGACATCTACTCATACTACTGATTTCCTGAGAGTGGCATCTACTCACATTATTGACTTATTGAGAGTGCGATCTAACTCAAACTACTAACTTAGTGATAGCGACATCTACTCACACTACTGACTTATGGAGAGTAACATCTACTCACACTATTGACTTACGGAGAGTGACATATACTCACACCACTGACTTACTGAGAGTGACATCTACTCACACCATTGACTTACTGAGAGTGCAATCGACTCACACCACTGAGTTTCTGAGAGTGACATTTACTCACATCACTGATCTACGGATACTGATACCTACTCACACCACTTATCTACAATAGAGCATTACATAATCGAATCACTTATCTACTGTACAATTATTCCTACTTGTTGTCTCCAGTTCCTTCACTTTACTTGCGAGAGATTGCATTTGCTGCTGAACATGTTGTAGTTCGTTGTTTTTCGTCTCCAGTTCCACAACTTTACTGGAGAGTGTCTGCACTTGCTGCTGAACCTGTTGTAGCTCGTTGTATAGCAATTCAGGATCATTCAAAAGAAGTCGCTTGTTTTCATGCGATGATATCGCAGTCAACATAAGTATTACCAATGCAACACTTTGCATACTTGACGTAATTATGCACTAAACGTTTTCTGGAGTGCCTGTTTGAAGATAATCTACATACTTTATATATAACACAGTTTCATATCACGCGTATTATAAATGATAAGTATTAACCATTCAAAAATGTTAGTTTTCGTTTTTTTTTATATATATTTGTCCGCTGAAAAAATACTTTTGTAGAATAACAATCTATTGAATGGTTTAAAATACTTGGGGAAAGGCTATAAATTAAATTTTATATATATATATATGTATATATATATATATATATATATATATATATATATATATATATATATATATATATATTTGCCACCTAGTAAATAGTCAGCTCTAAAAGTTTTTAAAGAAAAATATAAACACATTGTCGCAGTGTATCAAAATTTGGTCTGGTTGTAAAATACTAAATTTATATGAAAAACTAAAATATTTTGTCATAAATATCGAAATTTCACAGTATTTTGAGGTCTAAAATGATGAATCAGGCTTGGTTCTATTCTTTACAAGGACGTAAACAATTATTCGAAGTAACGTCTAATTTGAAGCCAATCGGAAAGCTTTTCTTGCATGCCCAACCAAGTAAACAAATGATGTCAGAGAGCAACAAATTCAAGATTGAAAGAAAGCGATCGCTAACAGATTATACGTGAACATAACATATATATATATATATAATGTTTGACTGCAAACTCACTTCACCATATATCTTTATTGTCCTCTGATCTTTCTTTACAGTTGACACTTTGGTATATGTACCTTTTATATACTGTTAAGTGAATAGCGGCAAGTCAGGATACTCAAGTGTATACCTATAAATAGAAATAGATAAAAGTGATATTGCAGTTACAATAATTGTAGATAAGAATTATCTGTAGTAAATCGTTATACAGTTTAACTAAACAGATTGCGAGTTGATATTGCTATGAAATGTAATTACGGGAAAATACTAGTAAAATAATGATGACGTTACCTTCCGTGAACTGTATATGGACAAAAAATTAGAGCACCCCGCTTTGAACCATGAAGTCCGTCACTTCTGGTCAGCGCAGGTTCAAGCCCCGCTTGAATCTAAGTTGACCTTTGTGGGAAAGTTTGCCAGTTTATTTACTGAAGGCCGGTGGTATCTTTACGGGTACATTGTAACCGGGTTCTCTCCTCCTTCATTTAAGACTGGTCGCCACTGAAAATAATAATAATAATAATAATAATAATAATAATAATAATAACAATAATGATAATGATAATAATAAATAAATATATGAAAAAATAAATAAGTAAGAATAAATAAATAACAAATAATTAAATAAAAAACTGTTTAATGTGAAGTGAAACAAAAAATCGTAATAAAAAATCAGGCAATTTTCTTGTTGGGCTTATATTTGCCAGTTATGTGCACTGAGAAAATCAATAAAATTGTATATGTAATAATCAGTGATCGTAAATACTTCTAAACAACCACACTTTAAATTTGTTGATAGAAAGATACTGCATTTCATTTATGAATGACAACATTTGATATAAATATTGATATAGTTATATGTTTTTCATATTTATTGTTATACTACAAGCTTTGCTAAAAGCATAATGTATTCTATTTTGTGTTAGAACTGAAGATGACAACAAACAATGGCAAACGTTTTATTCACCAGTTATGCGGTGAAAGAAATGGTAACAAGTAACGGAACAATACCCAGTTAATGACATCAAATGGTACATAAATCTCCCAAGACTAAAATGATAATGTCTTAGTTTCCAACAAACGATAATAGTGCAGTGTTGCATTTGAACATCGATAACCAGGTACATTGTCAAAGGAGATAGCCCGATATAGCGATCGTCAAGTTGTATTCAATAGACTTTTAGTCTCCGCATTAGCATGAGAGAAAGAAACTGTGTGCACGATGAGATATAGTACATGCGTGTTATGTGAACAAATGTATTGAAATTTTCTGATGTTGTTGGTACAGTGGTTCAACATTATTTAGATCACAAATTTATAGATGTAGAGTTTTCTCTTTTCACAAATTATAACCTTTATTCGCAAAACGGTTGTTTAATTCAAAAGGCAATTATTTATAACAATTAGTACAGGGGTGATAATATGTGTCGTATTTTTTAAAAAATATGCAAAGAGAAAGTTAGAAACAATATGTATTTTTATAAGGACAAAAATAGAGCAATTGTAAAATTACCTATAAGACGTCTTTTTCCTTTGGACATAAGAACCGTAAATTAGGCACATGCAATTTCAAAATCAGTATAGTTTGAAACACCCGGTATAGCTACCGTGATGAAGGATATTGGTTTAAATTTGTTTCGAACAACATTGATGCCTTTATCACACACCATGCCCAATCAGCGACCCAATTAAAGGCAACAGAGCTAATCTTGGCCACTCACCCCCTGCATGTTAAGCATATCATCAACGTTAATATAGTCCATTTGTATCGAGGACCATTACAGGATAATACACATATGACGAATCAGGGATTAATGAGCGATCACCAACCATCTATTACGACCTCAAAACTTAAAAATTATCAATCTCTCCAAGTTTTGTACAGGTCCCGACTTTTCCTCCATAAAATAATTCAATTAACTATCGATCTATCGAAGTTCGAGCCCTCAAGATCCTTGAAACCTCGAAGTCGATTCGAAGTCCTGATTTGTAAATCCCTTTGTATTTCACTCTCGAAACCACGAAGTGCGAGTAATCATTGATATATATATATATATATTATAATGTAAATGACGCAAACCGAAAGAACGACAACTGATTTCCATACTATTTACGATTAAAGGCAAAAATTGTTTTTTGATAACCGAGTGACAAGTAGAAACTGACCTATTCGAGGAATGATTGACAAGATTGATTACATATCCATTTGTTTTTTCTATAGCTAGGTTAATCATCATTTAACAGTGATTACTTTTAGACGGATTTTGACTGTTTTTAGATCTATTATTTGGCCTTGTATGATACCAATTTCTCTTTGGAAAATACACATACATATTAAATTGGAGCTCAACTGATGAAGTCTTTAGCATTATAACTTTGGTATTATGTTTTTAATATTCATAACCACTAGGTCGTTGCGACAGCTGGTTGACTGTTTGAGTCCCCGAGGGTATATATAAACCTAGTACCTGGTATTTCGATGCCAGATTATAATCTTATACTAAGTAATATTTGGCACTGATCACATCATTTAGATTCCAACTTTTTGGAACTCACGGCGAGTGTGACCGGTCGACAGGGGATGCTTACTCCTCCACGACACCTGATCCCACCTCTTGGTTTCCATAGGTCGGTGTTTGTCCATTTTTATCGGATTTGTATCTATGTCCTGGACATTCTAATGATTTATACTTTGGTATCTGAAATTGTATATATTTTTAAAGCTAGGATAATCATCATTTTAAAGTGGTCACTTTTAGACGGATTTTGACTATGTTTTTAAATCTATTATTTGGCCTTATATGATACAACTTTCTCTTTGGAAAATACTCACACATATTAAATTGGAACTCAACTGATGAAGTCTAATTGACAGAAACGATATCGTCTTGAGCATTATAACTTTTGTATTATGTTTATAATATATCAATTAATGATATGAAATAATTGACGAATTTTAGTAAAAGTATGAAAGCCAAGTGGGATTTTAACTTGCATATCAAGCGACAGACTATTCAAATTTTATAGGCCTACTTTTATCTTATATCGACAACCCCTTACCTTCTATTTGAATATATAATAAAGATAACAATTTTATAAAATGTTATGTTTATAATTTAAACATTGCATGTGAATTGCGAAAATGAACATCCCTTATTTTGTATAGTGTAAAGATCATGCCAAGGTCCAGGTTTCGACATTTGGTCCATCTACATACACCTATATGCATGTATATATCAAAATCACTTAACATGACATGTCTTATCTATTAACGTGCAAATAGTTACGCAAGGAGAAGTTCAGTGCACATTTACTTGAATCATGGAGCGCATTGCATTGGTAATAGTTATGTGCATGTTTTTGTTGAACGCGACATTGTCGCATGAAAACAAACGAATTCTATTAAATGATCCTGAATAACATCACTATTTCTTGTAGAATATATTCCCTACCTTATAATCCCCCTGTCATAACGTCAAAACCTGCATACCGCTATCTTCCACCAATTCTCCAGTACAAATTGTATACTTTTTACGTACCTCGACCGTATCGCCAGACCAGGTGAAAAAACAGGTTTGACTTAAAACTGTTTGGTGACGGTAACGTGTTTACTTCATATTACAGCTGCAAAGGGAGATATCCCGAACACCGTGTGCCATAACCTGGTCTCCGGTTGTAGTGAGTAGTGTAGAAGTCAGACGGGCACCAGCTTATGGTGAAATCTAACTTCAATGAATGTTGGGAATAATAGACACACCCTGTGTTAATACAGCAATTATCACACGTCAAGAAATAATTATGAGCATATGGAATATATAAACCTAAAACCGGTGTATCATCGGCCTGTGAAAGAGTTATTAAAAACGTTAACACTAGAAATGTTTCAGGGTTAATGTTAAAAATAGATCTAGACTTTCCGGCCGTCGAACATGTACATATCTTGCACTGTTTCATTTTGGCCATTTTAATACGTGGACAAATTGTCAAAACTAAAACAATAGACAAAATATCGCAATTTACGGTAGTGAATTGTAAAGAGGATATAATATGTAGCAAGGTTGAAAGACATGGAAAAGATAACCTCGAGAATAACTAAACTCGAAAATATTAAACCCTTTAAAATACCGCCAAAATTAAGGAACACAAAAGGTGTCGGTATATCGGCGGTGAACTGTATATATCTATATATCATCATTCGGATGAGACAGTAAAAGCTGAAGGTCCCGTGTCACAGTAGGTGTTGGCACGTTAAAGAACCCTACTGCTCAATGGCCGTAAGTGTCGAGCATAGGCCAAACTTTGAAGCCCTTCACCGGCATTTGGTGACGTCTCCATATGAGTGAAATATTCTCGAGTGGGAAGTTAAACAACAATAAACAAACAAACAAAGTATATATCTATATATAATCGTAATCATGGTGCTAGTTTTATAAAGGATTTTCTGACGACATAGTACATAAAAGCAATTTAATAAAGTCACACTAGCATTTGTGCAAGTGTTTTTTTTTTCTCTAAAGTAGACTGTTTTTGTAAAAAAGATATTTTTCTGCAAGAGAGCAATGGTGCGTGTAGGTATTTCTCGACAGTAAATCAGTAAAGTAAAGAGATATTACTTTACACTAAACGAATAGTGCAAAAAGTTATTAGTCTGTAGAAATCCAGTGATATGCGTATGCATTACGCAAGAGTAGATCGGTGTTGTGATTATCTATTATTCTACAATGGCAGAGGGATGTAAGTAATTATTACCGATACTTTAAACAAGAACGGTGGTGTGAGAAAAAGTTAGTATGTATCACTTTACAGTACATCAGTGAGGAAAGTAGGAATTATTCCAGAGTGGAACAGGGATGTAAGTATGCATTTCTTTACAGTAGATCAGTGGTGTGAGTACGTATTTTTCCACAGTTGACTAGAAATGTAAGTAGTTATTACTTTTCAGTGGATCAGTGACGTGAGTAGGCATTACTCTAGAATGGAACTGGGATGGGAGTACGCATTACTTTACAGTTTATAAGTAGCGTGGGTATGCATTATTCTAAAGTAGAAGTGGAGTATTGATAGTGTATAACTGAACAGTGTGTCAGTGAAGGGAGTGGGTATTATTCAATGGTGTATCAGCAATGTCAGAAGGTGTTACAGAAGATCGGTGTTGTGAGTGTGTATTGGTGATAGTTTTAGTAGATCACAGTATTGAGCCTGTATAACTTGACAATAGATCAGTGAAGCGAGAAAGTATTCCTAAGTGGACCAGGGACGTGTGTAGCAACTTACAATTACTCATTCATGTCTCATATTTGATATAATTTACAAATATACCTGCGGAGCCTCTGAGGCCGAGTTGTTAGAGCACTGCGCCACTAACCTCTAATCAGCGATGGCGTCAGACCAGCTGGAACCTAAGTTAGTTTTGTAAAAATGTTACAATGTACTTGCGGAAGGCTGATTGTCTTTTCTGTGGTACATTATTATTGGGTTCTCTCTTATACAATTAACACAGGACTGCAACCATAGAACCGAAAACGTAGTTGAGTGTGTCGTTATATATAAATAAAGCAAAACTCGCTTGAATTGATAATCTATTGTGATCTTTTCAATTAGAATTGGAGCCGGCCTGGCTCAGTCGGTAGCGCGCTTAACTCTGGATCGATAGGTCGTCAGTTCGAGTTCAGCCGGTGGCATATAAGTTATCTTTCGAATTAGACAGTAAAAACCGAGGTCCCGTGTCACAGTAGGTGTCGGCACGTTAACGAATCCTCTCTGCTCAATGACCGTAAGTGCCGAACATAGGCAAAAGTTTTGGAGCCCTTTACGGCATTTGGTCTAAGTCTAAATATGAGTAAAACATTCATGGGTGAGACGTTAAACAAACAATTAAATATGAATTACCGTTAAATATCAATGCATTGATACCTTCTCCCATTTTAAATAACCTCGCTTTTAGACCTGATGACCTTTGTCCAGTTGGCATTCATGGACAAATGAATGCCAACTGGACAAAGGTAAATTTCATGAAGCGCGTGATCACTTGATGATGATTTTGCTTTGTTCAGTTGGCATTCATGTTGGCATTCATAAGCCCATAAATGCCAACTAACATCAGTTACATATTTATTCTTACTTATTTCTTGTGTGTTCCAACTTTTCTTCTTTTCACTTTTGTAATTGGAATTCGAATTTCCATAAGGAATTCAAACCCGTTCTTGTACGGACAGTTCGAGGAGCAGCCGTTGGCAATTATGATATTATAAACGATATTTTTTTATATAATGTTATATAGTGCCAGTGTCATCAGATGGTATATATTAACTAATTAATTTTTCGAATTTAAATATCTTGAGTGCAATTAACAATATCTGTATTTCAGATAGAGGAAGTGTTTTTGTTAGATGGGGTCGCAAGCAGTGCCCAGATAATGATACAGAGTTGGTGTATTCTGGTAAGCTGATCGATATATATATATCTGCTGTTCATTTATTATATTTGGAAGTGACATTTAACAAGATATGATACATGATTGATCGTTATAATCGTTATAATAAAATTTAATAATTAAACTCTCTTTATATTATGGACCTTCTAATAACAGAGTTAAATTTCATACTGATTCATGAAACCTAATAAGTCATCCAATAAAGAAACTTGGGTTGAAAAAGAACAATCTAACATGATATTGAATACCTCATAGAAATTTCAGTTCTTCCCCCGTATACCATAATCTCTTGTTTCCTTAAATTTTGGCTCTATATCGGATTTTGTAATACAACATTTTCTAGAAGTAACCATTTTGAAGTCTATAATCCCCGCTGTATATGGTATCCGGATTACAACATACAAATAAATCTAACTATTTGGGCTTGGGCACAATGTTTACCAATCATTCAGAACGTACCTTTACTGAACAGTATTTACTCACACGTGTTTTTTACCAGGGGCCCGTTTTCCGAAAGCTTGTAAGTCCTAATTTTCAGTCCTAACTACCATGGCAACACATCACTGATTGGTCAGTTCCATGACAATTAGGACTAAGACTTAGGATTGAGGACTAACGAGCTTTCGTAAAACGGACCCCTGGTCTGGCGATTTAATAGGCGTATAATTATGACCTTTTTGCTGAAGAATCAGTGGCAGATTGAGGTAATCGATTTGACGTTGTAAACGGTAATTGTACAGGAGGAAATTTATTATTCGGAAGATTGTGTTGATAACATAACTCGATAAGCGAGTTTGGCGTTATAACGTTGTACTATCAATCGGGGAGAATTTAAATCAACACCTGCAGTAAAATGCCCAATTAATGACTTAAGGAATATAAAAATTATCAAGTAATTAAGAAAATTACAGGAATAAAATAAACATTTGAATCCAAAGACGATATCCTATGAAACAGCATCATTAAGTGTAAGAAAATACTATGCATAATCAGCTGTATGTTGTAGGTTATGCCGGGGGATCATACTACAATCATAAAGGTGCCGGAACTACAACTCTTTGTTTGACTCCTGATCCAATCTTTGGTAATGATTCAACGTTAACCTTTAATTATATATATGGAGCAGAATTTGACGCTGATTTTTTCGGCCCCGGTACGTCTAACGGCGATATAACGTGTGCAGTCTGCAGGAGTAAAGCAACGTCCGTGTTAATGATACCAGGTCGTAATGAATGTTACCACGGATGGAAAAAACAATATGCTGGATATTTAATGACGGGGCATTACGATCAACCAGCATCCGATGATTTTACGTGTGTTGACGAACGCCCTGAGTTTATTGTCGGTGGTAATGCCGATAGCGAAGGCAAATTATTTTATGCTGTGACAGCTCAATGTGGATCTCTGGAATGTCCCCCATACGTTCAGGGAAAAGTAATAACATGTGTCGTATGTACAAAATAAAAATAACCAAGATAAAAGATGAAAAAGTATTAGAACTAGTATTGTTCTGTACTCTAATTGAATAAAACTCGTGAATCTGAATTTTTCAATTTTTGAAATTTATAGTCAATTTACACAATTTATGTACATCAGTGTACATTTCTAAATAAAGAAAAATGTGTTTGTAAAATTTTCTGTGAAAAAAAAAATAATCAGCCTTGGAAGACAAGAAAAATTGTATCACTGAATTGTATTTTGATAATTGGAATACCGTGTATCCTTAATGCTATATCGTGAAATATCGTTGTATCAAATAGGATTTCAAAACTTTTACAGACAAGCATTTGTTCAAGCGTTTTCTTCTAAACTACAACAATCTTAGGTTTGTTTTTTTATATCGTCGTGAGCATTATAATTTTGGTACTATGTTTATAATATGTATATCATCCACCATTTCATAAATTCAATGGGAAGTTGAGTGGCCAGTGTGACAGTGGTCGTTGAATTGTCTTCACCAACTGTTATGAGGATTTCATTTAAATTTGACTCACAGTGGGTGTTACTATTCAATAATAAACTCACAGCGGGTGTTACAATTCTATAGGGGATACGTAATCCTCCATCATGATCCCATCTTTTTTTCAGAAGTCCTTGTTTGTCAAACTTCAACAAATAAGTACATTATCTACTGAACCTACTAACGATGAAAACGTAACAGCTAGAACTGAGAGAGAGAGAGAGAGAGAGAGAGAGAGAGAGAGAGAGAGAGAGAGAGAGAGAGAGAGAGAGAGAGAGAGAGAGAGAGAGAGAGAGAGGAGACAGACAGACAGACAGACAGACAGAGAGAGAGACAGACAGAGAGAGAGAGAGAGAGAGAGAGGTAATTGGTATTAAATTATTCAAAACACAATGATGACATTTGTGTTTTGTTGGTTCATTTTTACTATTCTAGAGGTGACTGTTAAATAGATTGATTCTATTATGTATTATTTTATTTATGTTTTATTATTTTATTTTTTCCCGCCACACTCAACAATTTTTCAGTTTATATATGATGGCGACCATTCTGTAATGGAGGAGGAGAAAACCCGGTTACAATGTATCATCAGCCAACCGCAGGTAAATTAGCAATCTTTCTCACAAAACCAGCTACCAACGGAGTTCCAACCAGCGTTGATTAGAAATGTTTTGATAACATACACTATTGTATCAATTCAATGACATGTTGATTGACCTGTTCGATAGTGGTTATTGAATCGTCTTTACCTACTGTTATGATGATTTCATGTAAATTTGTTTGTTGACTCACAGCAGGTGTGAATATTCAACTGGGGATGCTTACTCCTCCACGACACCTGGGCCCAAGACCATAAACAAGGGAATTTCTGAGACAAATTTCATTTTATAAAGCTAAGAATTTATTTATCTGAGTAAAAAGTGAAAACTGCCGAACCATAAAACGAATGTAAATTTTCTCAACTGAGGTAAGATTGTCAAGGGGCAGTGTAAATCTCGTCCAAGACATATGTCCCAATTTATGTCCTAATTCTTTTAACTTCGATATTTTATCATTATTCTTACGTTAAAAACCAAGTAGGCAGCAAGTTTGTGGCATAAAAATGAAAAAGATATATACCTTTTTAAAAACATTAAAACGGCTTGTAAAATGACCGAAGTCAGTAATTTATACATATAATATGTATAATGTATATAATAAACAATATTCAAGATACAAGTAAACTAGTATTCGGTCATGTATTGACATTTTAAAAGACAAAGTTAATCTTAAAAATGTATATATCTATTCCCCCTGTTATGCCACAAAACGTGCAGCTTACTTGATTTTTAACGCGTTTTATACCTCGTGGTTGGTTACAAAATAATTGATTAAATCGTAGATTATGTTCAAACTTTGAAATTAAGTTAATCTGGACATAGATTGGGACATATGCTCCGAACGAGATTTACACTGCACCTTTACAATCATAATAGTTAAGAAATTTCTAAAGTCGTTTTATGGTCCACGGATTCTCACTTTTAACTCGGATGAGTAAATTCTAAACTTTTGAGAATAAGATTTGTCTCAGAATTTTCCTTCTTTATGGTCTCTGCCCCAGAAGATATGATAGCCAGGGACAAAAAGGCAGCACTTCCAACCGCATGTTGATTCCGTACACACGATTTTTTCATTACTGAGTTGATTTAACCCAAAATCGTACAGAGCTAAATAAAAAAAATATGAACGTGTAGTAAAATACCAATTTGATCTTCCTTCAAATAACTGGTAACGATATCGTATATGTTGGCATGTGCGTTATTACAGGAAATCGTCATGCCGCCGATACCAGTTGGCGGTTAACCTAAATAATCCCGTCGTTACATTTCGCTCACTTCGATCACTGTATAAACACCTGAATCCATACACAATCAGAATGCTTCAACCGGAAGAAATTTCCACTGTGTCAGACTGTGAAGGTCATAATATATTACGTCAGAATTTTGTCACGTTTCATTGACTAGTTCGCAACACTCGAATTTTCTTTCAATTTACTGGTATAAGAAAGTTTATATTTATCGTTAAATTACAAATGTAAACCTATAATTCATTTGCAGTATAGTTCAACATATTTTCTTTATTATTTGATTTAAACATATTTTATTGATAAAACAAATGGATTAGACACAAGTTCTTACAACTTACTAGGTCTTCTCCAGATAATACAGTATATGATTAATTTAACACATGACGACATGGCTTACATACAATTCGTATGCTATACATACATATATTACAGAGAGAGAGAGAAAAAAGAGAGAGAGAGAGAGAGAGAGAGAGAGAGAGAGAGAGAGAGAGAGAGAGAGAGAGAGAGAGAGAGAGAGAGAGAGAGATTCTGGTTGCAATGGTTGCCCTTAGATGGATTTGAACCTTTTGGATGTTTTCATATATGACTGAACGATTTAGACACTGGTCTCCTATGGAAGATTAGTATCTCCCCATGGAAGAAAACTGACATAATTACCTGGGTGAATACCCATAGTCGTGAGAATATCGAGAATCGCAATTCGTGAGTTTGAGTGTTGTGAACATACTAGAAAGAGGTGATATGCATCTTCAATGCCGGTAGAACAGGTGGTATAGGTGATATTTTCAAATTGAATTCGGAGGTTGATGTAATATTTTTTTTACAGAATTATCAAGTCTCTTCCATAGGTTTATAGAGGAGGGAATAAATGACCTTTTTAAATATGTCGACTCTACACCTTTGCATTTTGTAGTTATGTTGGATACGGAAATCATGGCTAAGGTCATCTCTACTCGGAGAAAGCATACTATGAAGATATTCAGGAACTAACCTGTTATGAATTTTGTAGAAAGTAGAGAGTTTGAATCTTTCGCTCCTTGACTTAAGGGGTAACCAGCCAGTTTCGAGATAAAATGATTCACGAGACGCTATAGACGTTAGTCCGGAAACAAGTCTCGCTTCTTCCACCTGGACCTTTTCCAAGGCATTGGACGATTCGATAAAGCAACAGTCCCAAACACAGGAGGCATATTTGAGCGTAGGTCTGATAAAAGCAATATATATATTTGTCCTTGAGTATCCTTGCACTACATATAGAACAGCCTTATCTACTAACATGTAGATTACCTTCAAATAGCCACGTCAATAAACGACCAGTGCACAGTTACTTCAATGATGTAGAATATTGCATTGATAATGGTGACGTGGATGTTTTTATTGAACGCAACATCATCGCATGAAAACAAACGGATTATTTTAAATGATCCTGAATTGCTATACAACGAACTACAACAGGTTCAGCAGCAAATGCAGACACTCTCCAGTAAAGTGTTTGAACTTTCGAGTAAAGTGGTGGAGCTTGAGACAAAAAACAGTGAACTACAACATATTGAACAGTCTCTGTTCAGTAAAGTATTGGAAATGGAGACAAATTACTCGGCAATACTTAAATCATTTCATACGGATGGTATAATTTTATTCTTTATATATATATATATATATATATAGTATATATATATATAATATATATATATAATATATATATTATATATATATATATACTATATATATATATATATATATATATACACGCGTCAAGCGAAAAAGGGACCTTCGTGAAATATTTGGCCAAAATGGGGATTGTCGTTATGTCGTTCGCTTACTGATAAAAATGACATAAGGCTTATATTTCTAGGGTTCCGGGAAGGTAATAAAATTGAATTTGAAATAAACCGATTTGCAGTATGAATGCGTATAACGTTACAAATGTAAAGCTCTCGTGAAGTCATGATAACGTGACAAAGAGCTCAATAGTTTAAATGCCAAATGAGCGTTACTGAATGTTGTAATATGTTTCTTTTATTACTTTTATTTCATATCTTGCATCGGAGCAATTTACTATTTCATTTATTCTTGATACCACAATAAAATGGCGGATGACAGGGGTTGAACCCCCTTTGAATTTGGTGATATTTTTTATATAAAAATAGGGAGGACTGTTGAACAGTCTTTTAACATGGAATTAAATCAATAACGTGTATATGCCACAGAAAAGTTTTGAGTCGGGGGACTGGTAAATGGCCTCTCCGACCTTTTAAAATTAAAAACATTTCCGGAACATCCATCATATCTACTCTTGCACGTACTACAAGTGCTATGCTATGTGACATTTAATTCAATTTTAGGAAATAATCAGCCTCTTTTCTTTTTTCAAATAAATCAATCCTTGTAGTTTTGAAAAGATAAAAATGTCCTAGTTCCTTGCCGGTATGCTACAAAATGAACCATCAAGAATTGTCAAATTAAAATAAAATCCTGGGTGACATACTCTGACCCCCGTATTTATATCTTTTAAAATTCAATATGAACCTGGCTAGAATATTCACAGACACCTTGCATTCAGCTTATATCAGGTGATTTTTCTTCATTTTAGGAGTTTTAAAATCACTCTATCGTTGTCATGCTTTTGATTAAAAAGTTATAATAGACCAATTTCGAGTTGTCCGATTCTGTTCAGTTTCGTCATAATACTTTGTACTTAGACTACATGACATCATCTGAAAGTATGTGAAAGTTATGTAATGCGTGACGTCATCTGAAAGTATGTGAAAGTTATGTAATACATGTTTTTTATTGACGATATTTGGCGATATCTTATTTCATTTTATCATCGAATAAATATCCTTCTTGTAAATATGGAAAGTGTCATCACTTTCCTTTAATCTAATTTTCAAGTCTGGCACTTATTACTTCGTATATGCCTTTCCTATAATTTGGCAATAATTTCAGTATGATTTTAAGCGAGCGAAGCGAGCACTTTATGATAACGGGATAGAAATGAGCTGTACATACACCGGGTGCAAAACATTGTCTGCATT
Source organism: Atrina japonica (assembly GCA_030159075.1). NCBI lineage: Eukaryota > Metazoa > Mollusca > Bivalvia > Pterioida > Pinnidae > Atrina > Atrina japonica. The sequence continues at coordinate 45,550 of BROG01001389.1, read as the reverse complement.
TATTTAAACCATGTAGTTGTCCTAACCCGATGCATTTAATTTCACATCACGATGTTACAATGACAAAGCTGCGCTCTCTGCAAGGCAATACTTTGGTTCATATTATTGCTGGTCATAGAGTCGATAAACTGCTTGTCCGGAATATAATAATGCCCTACTTTGCTTGTTGAAACCTCACGAACCGTGACGTAACAAGGCAACTAAAAAATGATCTATTAGTATCTAGAATCTTCAAAATATCCCCTCAGAACTCCTAAGGTTAAAAGATTTCCAGGGAGCACCCCAATGAGCTCCTCGGCATTGTCTCTTTTACGAATTATACTTGGTAGCCTTCTTTGGTAGGGATAATTAATGTGGAAGCTGGATATTTCCTCGTCCTGTTAATAATTTGAGAATGATTCCGTAAAAATTGACTGATTCTAGCCTCACAATTTACCCAGCAATGAAATGATACATGTGTTATTTGACAATTTTAAGTAGTATCATTTACTAAAGTTTAATTTATTTTTTTAACTTTTTTGTTCGTTTTGCCAACTTTAAAGTTGGCTCTTCCAACGATATCTTGGAATTTCCTACTTTTTTCTTGGCTTTTCCAACTTTTTTCTTGGAATTTCCAACTTTAAAGTTGGCTTTTCCAACTTTTTTCTTTGAATTTTCAACTTCTTTTTTATCATTTTATCTCCTTACCAAGATATTGACAGCCGTTAAGGAGAAACTTCAACAATACTGTACAGTTGCTTATTCCAGAAGCGGTGTAAATCAGATGTGGATACTTAAAAATTCTAAACAGCTTTTAGAAAATTTGAAGGCACACAATTTTTCTCGAATTCACAAAGCATCAAAACTTATGACTTCTCTACTCTTTACACTACTATTCCTCATGGAAAATTAAAAGAAAGACTTTTCAGCATCATAGACAACTGCTTTTTCACTAAAGGTGGTACTCGAAAATTTAAATATCTAGTGATTGGCTATCACGATACTTATTTTGTCAAACCCCACTCTGATTCTACACATAAATATACTGAAGTTGATATAAAAAACATGCTGCAATTTCTAATAGACAATATATTTGTAATGTTCGGAGACGTGGTCTTTCAACAAACTGTCGGCATTCCCATGGAACCAATTGTGCTCCTTTATTGGCCAAACCTGTTCCTTTATTCATACGAAGCAGACTTCATTCAGAAACTGCTGAATCAAAAGAAGAAAAAGCTAGCGGTGTCTTTTAATTTGACATTTAGATATATCGACGACGTTTTGTCAATTAATAATGACAATTTCCATACATATGTCAATGCAATATATCCCAGCGAACTTAGACATTGTACTTAACATAAACACAGACAGGAAATTAGCTACGAAGCTATACGATAAACGCGACGATTTCGGCTTTACCATCGTAAATTTTCCACATTTAAGTAGTAATATACCTCAGTCACCTGCATATGGAGTTTATATTTCACAAATGATCCGATATGCCAGGGCGCTGCACAACATATGAATATTTCATATACAGAGGTAAACTACTCACTGACAAATTATTGACACAGGGATATCGAAAACCGCGTTTAATGTCAACGTTCCGCAAGTTTTACGGTCGGTATAATATTCTTCTTTGCGACTACTCTGTTTCACTAAGTGAAATGTTGAGTTGGCGGTTGTTGAGACGTCTGTAACAATTGTGACGAGGATACACTCCTCACGTGTTTTACTGGATTTGACTGTGGACTCACGGCGGGTGTGACCGGTCGACAGGGGATGCTTACTCCTCCATGGCACCTGATCCCACTTCTTGGTTTCCAGAGGTCCGTGTTTGTCCATTTTTTATCGGATTTGTATCTATGTCCTGGACATTCTATTGATTTACACTTTAGTATCTGAGGTTTTTATATATTTGCCAACTTTAAAATTGGCTTTTCCAACTTTTTTCTTGGAATTTCCAACTTTTTCTCGTTTTGCCAACTTTAAAGTTGGCTTTTCCAACCCTTTTCTTGGAATTTCCCATTTTTTCTGGACTTGTCAAGATTAATATAAATATGGCCTACACTTATAAACAGGCATGTACTGAATAAATATTACTATCTCTAACGTAGGTTTCATTTTAATATCATGAGTTATTTGTAATCAGGCGCTTCTGAAAAATAATGGTTGAGTTAAAAGGAAAATGATGATACATCTACATCGAAACTGCCTTGAGAGGCTATGGTAATGACTCATATTACAAGCCATTGTGCATTCATTCGGTGAAATGTAGCACTGATACAGATAAATTAAACATTTGGAAGATAATGAATGATTTAAAATCGTATTTTGTTAAATGCATTTTAAGTTTCTTTTCAATATGATTCTTAAAGTTTATGTTGCTCAAAATCTTAGCCTATATAACTTCAGGGGACGACTTTTTTTGGACAGCATTGCAATTTTTGTCAAGTCAGATTTACTTATTTTCAGTACGTCCCAAGACAAAACTTTTATTTTTAATCTTTTTAGGGACATATTTTTTCAGTTTCTTTGCCTTTGTGATTAAGATTGTAGGATAACGTAGTGGCCGATCTAGACATGTTCAAAGGATTAACATAAATAACATTTGATATAATTAACATACAATTTATACTAACTCAAACCTCGGTTACTTCGCATTAGATTAATAATCTTTTAGCACCCAGAAATAAAACTATACTTCCAACTGATATGTCACATTGATTATACATCTCAAAAGACGATTATCGCGGCAAACATAATATTATTTTTGGCTTGCAGACACTAAACTGTGGCATCTTTATTCTTCAAAAATATTCCATTGACAATCTAATAATTTTGAATACAAATGGAAATTCAGAAGGCATAAGCTGAATGCTCCATTGTTTATATATGTAATGCATACAGATACATATTTTTATAGGAATGTCTAAGATTTAACTCATTTATTTGTTTGTTTGTTTATTGGTGTTTAACGTCTCACTCAAGAATTTTTCACTCACATGGAGCCGTCACTAAATGCCGGTGAAGGGCTTCAAATTTTGGCCTATGCTCTGCACTTACGGTCATTGAGCAGTGAGAGTTCTTTAACGTGCCGACACCTACTGTGACACGGGACTTCAGTTATTACCGTCTCAGTCCGAAGGACAGGGAACCAACCCGGCGGGACTCGAACTCATGGCCTCACGATCAAGACTGGTCCAGACTGAGCCAGGCCGGCTTAAGAATTAACTCGTACAAAGTTGTTGGAAAAGCCAACTATAAAGTTGGAAATTCCAAGAAAAAGTTGGAAAATCCAACTTTAAAGCTGGCAAAACGGGGGAAAAAATTAAGGTGGCCCTAATATGCATCCGTATCCAGGACATACGGATATACGCGTATTTTACTTTATGAGCTCCCATGCTGATCATACTGTTTGGTATCCGTAATTTTGGCACTTGTAAGCAAGTATTTTCGGTACTTCCAAAAATACATCTTGATTTTTATAAATTAAAATCGTCCTGAAATATTAATTAAGTTACCTTAATCAATACTTTTAATAATATAACCTTTTCATGTGCCTAAAATACCTGAATGACGAAAGGTGCTGAAGTAACGTGTAAAAATGCCGAATTTACTTATACAAGTGCCGAACTTACTCGATGTCGATATTACTCGATGGCGAAATAAATATACTTCCTCTTTTTGTTGGAATATTGTTACAAAACGGGTTATTGGATTAATCACCACCAGGAATGGAATAAGGTATCGTTTGCAATCGAAACAAAAAGCCGAGTTGACCTTTATCGGGAAAATTTGGAGGGGGGGGGGGTGTCTTCAATTAACAATGCAACAAGATTTCCATACTTTTGTACGGGTTAAATGCTGTCGGAATAAAGAATTTAAAGACGATGGAGTTTATAGATTTGGTATCATATCGATGGTGGATTATCGTAATACTCTCAATGAAAAAAATATGTCGGAATTCCTGGAACATGCAACATATTTAAGTTTAAGCTCCATTGTTTATATATGTAATGCATACAGATACATATTTTTTATAGGAATGTCTAAGATTTAACTCATTTTTATTGGTGTTTAACGTCTCACTCAAGAATTTTTCACTCACATGGAGCCGTCACTAAATGCCGGTGAAGGGCTTCAAATTTTGGCCTATGCTCTGCACTTACGTCATTGAGCAGTGACAATATTGTTACAAATCGGGTTATCGGATTAATCACCACCAGGAATGGAATAAGGTATCGTTTGCAATCGAAACAAAAAGCCGAGTTGACCTTTATCGGGAAAATTTGGAGGGGGGGGGGGATGTCTTCAATTAACAATGCAACAATATTTCCATACTTTTGTACGGGTTAAATGCTGTCGGAATAAAGAATTCAAAGACGATGGAGTTAATAGATTTCGTATCATATCGATGGTGGATTTTCGTAATACTCTCAATGAAAAAAAATATGTCGGAATTCCTGGAACATGCAACATATTTAGGTTTAAGGGATATGGGTTTGGTTGTCAGACATGCTGGTTGTTTTGCAATGAGTTTGAGTGTTATAATGATATCTTACAAAATGTAAAATATTTCTATAAACCGAATGTTTATACATGTATTTTATTAGCTTTTTGGAACCCATCGCGATGGGTTTCAGTTTCATTGAGTAAAATAATCATTGTGCAGTAAGGCCCTACTGAATTAAAAGAAACGATATGTTTATGATTTATATCTTAATACTAGAAGTAGAACTACTAAAGCTTCCTTAAATACAACCGTGTGCTAAAACATTCATAGCGTACTTATTTCTATTTCTTTCTATCTGATATAATGTAAAAAATCTCAAAAGTATAAATCAATAGAATGTCCAGGGCATAGATATAAATCAGTTTAAAATGGACAAACACGGACTTCTGGAATATAAATGATTATTTATACATTTTTTAGATCTAAACCAAAAGCTTCATAAGATTACTTATGACAGGTCCTCTTTAACACGTTCGTCTGTGTGTATTGCTTTTTAAACTTCACCCCATATTTACTCAGCATTACAGCTAGACTATCATTATCCCATTAGATTATTTAAAATGACAATAAAAATAATATATTATGCTTACGTTCAGACCCATATCTTTTTAAACTAGATCTAGTAAGTTTTCATCTTAAAATGCATTTTAAGGAACCAGTAGACCCTACATCAATCACAACGACTGTATCAAAATGTAAAGTCGTTCGAGGCTTTGCGCCGACAATATTACAACGTGTGTGCTGATTGTGACGTAACTTTAACTGCTCATTTCTGGCTAACTGCGTCATTGTCACGAAGGTCCCTTTTCGCTTAACGCGTCTCATATATATATATATATATATATATATATATATATATATATATATATATATATATATATATATATATTCAGTCGATTTCACATATTTGCATACCTGATAATTGTATATTTCAGTATTGTTTCATTTTCCTCTTATCATACGAATTCAAAACACAAATTTATTTCCTACCGTTTGCATGTTAAATATTCCTTTTAATTGCATAGGTTAAACCAGAATTCCTATTAATTGCATAAAATATTCCCCAAAAATGGGAGAAAATGTACTAATTATGATAGGAAGTAATGTGTGGATATACGTTTTGCATAAAAATGATAACATACCAAACTAACGTTTATAAAAATTTTGCTTTTATGTTATTATTTTACCCTAATGCTTATGCGATTCCATTACTAGTGTATCTAGGATGTTTATAATAGTAGTATTATGAAGATGTGTGAAAGGAATAATAATTGCTCACTAGAATACTCTATTTTTGTTTATTGTATATTCCTGTTATTTGCATAATTTTCTCCGACATTTTGTCATTGCAATTAAGAGGAATCCACTGTATATATGTCAGGCAAAAATCACATTAATGATTTAAACCTAGGCTTTCTCAGTTAAACTTATTTTTCCCAAGTAGCCAACAATTCTGTCTTCTGTCATCACCCATGTCAGCAGTTATCGAATGTGACTTCATGTCTTTTGCGAGAAATCAACGTTCTTTTCACACAATTATATGATATTACAATTGATAATTTTCCTCATTTTACGCACAAACAAATGATATCACAATCGATATCTGCTCATGGGGTGGTAACACTGGATAATGAAAATCCCTAATAAGTAAAGACAAACTAAGTTTAACTGCGAAACAGTCTCATAAATGAGTGTATAGCGCAGGGAAACCTAGTTTATCTCAATAACCCATATTAGATAGAATATAAACTAGGTTTAACTGCGCCACAGTCATATAAACGAGTATATAGAAACGTATTTTTTTAGTGTTCCACAATTACTTGCTAACTGATGAATAAAAGTCAGATCAAATAATAGCTTTATTTATTGATAGTTCTGACAATTAGGATACTGAGCAGTTTAACAAACTTATCTCAGTTACTCAACTTTACCAATTAAATAGATAAGTGCAACTTAATTCAGATAACCTCAATTATTACTTATAAGTTCAATAATCTCAAGTAATTCAACAAGTTCAATAATTTCAGTTACTTCAATTACATCAAATATATTCAATTACTTCAAATATATTCAATTACTTCGCTTGTAACTTTAAAAGTAAAATATAAGTATATCAATTTTTATTTACTGTCCATGGATTGATAAAGAAAATATATAAATATTTTCATAGCCAAATACAAATCTAGTCAAGCAAGCCGGGATCTCAAGAATAAACACGGTGTGCAGTTTCACAATTCAATCAATGGAAATTTTCAAGTTACTATGGACGCTTTGTCAGTTAACAGCTGATACGCCAGATAGACAGACCAAAGTTGATAATCCTGCCTTCTATGCAATGGTCGAGTTAACAACAGAGGCAAACAGTCCAGCGTGATATCAGTAAAATGTGTATTACTGTCAGTGTGTGTCTCTCGAATTCGGAATCACAATGTGGCTGGTGAGCAAATCCACTCTTGTTGTTCATTTCAGATGGTAGATAATTTTTAACTATGAAAAAAGAGGCCATGACATTAAAAAACATGTATATCTCCTTGTAAACAAACACCAGTAAAGATTGGTCAATGACCTTACGAATATATATTTGACTACATTTACTCTTGCAGGAGTTTTCCGTTGGTAGTGTAAACAAACAATTCCAAAGGTAAAATTTCAGAGGTAATTAAAGATGGTTGAATTTGTTTTATATATATATATATATAAAACAATTTGACGTCAACTGCATTACATCAGTTCACCTACTTTTCCTCCAGTTAATGAGAAATACAAGGTTTTTTTTACATTTAATGTGATTTAGGCTTGTCTCATATATATATATATATATATATATATATATATATATATATATATATATATAGTGAAATCTGTATATAGGGGCTACCCAAGGGAACAGAAAATATTTACCCTTATGTGCAGGTGACCCTTATACACAGGTTCGATGTAGATGAAGTATGTAGTCATGGGCCTTGATAAACAGGCAATCCTTATATACAGGTGACCGCTATATCATGTTTTACTGTATATATATATATATATATATATATAATCGTAATCATGATGCTGTTTATAAGGGTTTCTGACGACAGAGGATATTTATATTAACTTATTTTAACTTATAACGTTTTCGAATTTTTCTTTGTTTCACTTTTTAAATTAGAATTAAATTTTTCAGAAGAATTCAAACCCGATCTTGTAAATATCATTCCTGGAGCAGCCGTTAGTAATTGTTAGATAATGAGCAACAATTTCAATGATGTTATACTGTGGCAGTTTCACTAGATAGTAAATATTATCTTAAAAATCTCTGTCTTTGTTCATAAGTCTAAAATGCAAATTAATGATATTTGAATTTCAGATAGAGGCAGTGTGTTTGTAAGATGGGGTCGTAAGCAGTGTCCAGAGAATGACACGGAGTTGGTATATTCTGGTAAGATTTGGAATATATATATATATATATATATATATATATATATATATATATATATATATATATATATATATATATATATATATATATGCAAAGAACTGAAACCAACTACACTATATATCCTAGGGTGTCGGATCTAAGCAATAGATACAAGTCAGGATAAAAATATATAAAGCATTAACGACACGGACAAGATAAATGTCAAATTTCGGGACGACCTGTCCCTTCATCAGGACAAAACAATTAAAATACACATTAGTATTGAGGGTCATAAACGGGAGGACATGACAGTCGTGGTTATTGACCACAAACCTAATAGAGTGATGTAGAAGGAAAACGGAAAGAAAAAATTTGGATGAACAGACTTCGATCTTTCAGACCGAAAGGCATTAATAAGCTAATGGTCTTCACGAAAATGAATTCTGCCTGATATCCTTTCGCGATGTAATTCGAGCTCAAACTGATTGAAACTCGAATCCTCAATAGTTCGATCGTTTTTTGTTGTTGTTGTTGTTTTTTGTGTTTGTTTTTTTTTTTTTTGGGGGGGGGTGTTTTTTTTTATTTGTTTTGTATTGGATCTTAAAGTCTGACCTGGGAATTCATCTGATACTATTTATCAGATTGAATTTCGTGTTTTGACTTTGTAGACCAAATTCATTTTGCAGTTTCTTGTTATTATCACTTAGATCTAGTTCGATTCACATTTCGTTTGATTTCCATTTCCATTTATTTATTGCGTTATCACGCTGTACTTGTAATATGTAGCATTTCTTTCACTCTCCGGTTTTGTGTATGTGTGAGTGGATGTTGGCGTGACAGTGTGTATGTGTACGTTTGTTTTTCATGCTATTTTAATTGTTTTGTCCTGATGAAGGGACAAGTCGTCCGGAAAATTTGGCATTTATTTTGTCCGTGTCGTTAGTCATTTTAGTGCTATATCTATCTATCTATCTATCTATCTATATCTATCTATATATATATATATATATATATATATATATATATATATATATATATATACAGTATAAACATAGGCCAGGTCAAATACAAAGTGCCTGGCAATTTTTTTCACATTTTGTGATATTTATATCGGTTTAAAAAGCAGTGTGTATTCATCATGGATTTATCTGGCCAGTATTCGTGAAAATAACAGAAATATAACTTTAAAAAAGTGGTGTCAGACTTTTGACGTCAGGGCTTGAAAAGCAATTACGTAAGACAAAGACACCACGAAGCGTTACGTTCGATACAATGTTGACGTTATCTTTATTTTAAGTATATCTCAACATTGAAGAATGCAAAATAGCATCGAAATATATCGTTTTTATCGCATAAACGGGATCTTATCTCCATGAACAAAACATACTTACAATCTCTGTTAAATCGAATTTGGAACTTAGGTAAAGGTTGGTTATAATTCTTGAGTAATTGATTTTCTGGAATCCGTACTAATCATTACCGAAATTTTCGCTCCTTGCCCCGCTCGGCCAAAACAATTACATTATATATACTCTTCCTTCCCTTTTCCAATCATTTTGGTAAATTTCGTTTTCTTTTCTTCAGCTTGTATGAATATAAAAATGTATTTGTAAACTTGACAAATTTTGCATTGTATCAAAATGTAAGTTATATCTTACCAATTACTTACAGAGTCGACCTGGCTCAGTCGGTAGCGCGCTCGACTCTTGATCGTTAGGCCGTGAGTTCGAGTCCAGCAGGTGGCAAGTTGGTTACCTGTCCTTCGGAAAAATCGAGGTCCTGTATCTCAGTAGGTGTCGGCACGTTAAAGAACCCTCACTGCACAATGGCCGTAAGTGCCGAGCATGGCCCAAAATTTGAAGCTCTTCACCGGCATTTGGTGACGTATCCATATGGGAGAAAATTCTTGAGTGGGACGTCAAACAACAATAAACAAACAAACAAACCAATTATTTACATATAACATGTATGTAGACGTAGGTACCAGGGGTTGGCCCCTCCCCACAATTTCTCACATTCCAATTTTTTTAATACATTATCAACACGTCAGAGAAAGAATTCCTAGAACTTTTAAAAATAAAAAATAAAAATTTCAAGACTCCCTCGTCATGCTCATGCATTTATGTTTGCTGATACTCTTTATTTTTGATAAATGATACGCATGTCAATTTAATGCAGTATTTGGCGTAATAAAAACAGTCGTAATATGATAATTAACTCTCTTGGCTTTAATTATTGAATATTTCTGGGAAGCATACCCTGGACCACGGGGGAAATGTTGGTGTTTGTGTCTGGAAGCTAGAGGTCACCTCACCAGGCTTCCGAATTAATCCATTCATTTTTAACGATAAAGAGGTAATGATTCAATGTTTGAAGGATATAAGGCCAAAATGCTGTCCCGAGTTTAATAACTTTTTTGTCGATCCACCCTCCTTTTGAGAAGGATAATCAAAGTGGTTTATTAGCTGATTGCTATGTGTATTTTTGCGTCTGGTTGCAGAAAAGAGGGATTCCAAGTTTTACAAAAACTATATGAAAGATGCGTAAAACATAACCCCTAATGAAATATTGCCTCAAAATAAATCCACCTTAGAAATGTGTGCAGTGATGAGCGAGAGAGTGCCGCCTAAGTTAATAAAATATTTGTAAAATCTTTCATTTTTCTATAAAAAGTGGAAAAATTAAAGACAAATTTCAAAACATTTTCGACATAATTTGAGATCTATAACTCTCCAACATGAAATCATCACTCTACTATAGATGAGGTATGCATTGTATAAACAGTTTTAAAAGTTTAAATTCTACTTTTTAAAGAACAAACAAATTTAAATAATGTCACCAGCCTCAATCCTATCCGCTTTTAAAACCACCTTTTGATTTGCTTCCTAAATCACTGCATAAAGAACGCACTATTTTCACGCCGTTGTCTGACTTCTCGTGAACTCACGTGACCTCTTGTGACCCCGACCTCTTGTAACGAAGGCTCTCATTGGCTCGTTATCCAAGATGGCCCCTCCCCCACAACAAAAGTACGCCGCCTCAATGAAAATTCTTGGATCCGACCCTGTAATCGATTCTCAATATTTTGAACGGTTGTGTCCCCACCTTAACTTTTCTGGACCAAGCTACGCGACTACACATATATATAACTGTAATGATTAAACTCATTTGATATCAATTGAATTAACTGCTCTCATACAAAATCACCAAAAAAATGAAAAAATTATCTAATAAAGACACACGGTGTGATAAATGAATATGCTATTGAATCTTTTACAAAATTCACTTTCATCACCTTTATTTTTCAAATACTTGGGCATCATAACAGATTTCGTAATGCAACGTGATCCTCTATTTTGGAGGAGTAACCACTTTGAAAAATATAATCCCCGCTGTATGTGGTATCCTGATTATAACTTTCATATAAATCAATTAATTACGAAGGCCTATGTACAATGCTAACCAAACATGAATAGCGTGTCTACTGAACAGTATTGAGCCGGCCTGGCTCAGTCGGTAGCGCGCTCGACTCTGGATCGTGAGGTCGTGAGTTCGAGTCCCGCCGGCGACAGGTTGGTTTCCTGTCTTTCGGATGAGACAGTAAAAACTGGAGGTCCCGTGTCGCAGTAGGTGTCGGCACGTTAAAGAACCCTCACTGCTCAATGGCCGTAAGTGCCGAGCATAGGCCAAAATTTGAAGCCCTTCACCGGCATCTGGTGACGTCTCCATATGAGTGAAATATTCTTGAGTGGGACGTTAAACAACAATAAACAAACAAACTGAACAGTATTTACTCACACGTGTTTATACACTTTGTCTGGCAATACGATTAAAGTATTTAACATTTAACATAGTATATAACTATGAATATAATTGTCATGGATCAGTGGCAGATTGAGAAATGAAAGCTTGACTTTAAAACTGGGGAATTATAAAGAATGAATTGTTTCTTATCGAAACGGTGGATACATGGTGTTAACACGAGTGGCGTAACGTCATGGGAACTGCCTATAAAATGCCCAATTACATACTTTAAGTAATTTCAAATTAATCGATTACTAAGAGAACAAATAAACAGGTGAACCCTAACACGATATCCTATGAAATAAAAATATATTGTAAGATAAAAGACTAAGAATAATCAAATGTATATTGTAGGTTATGCCGGGGGATCATACTACAATCATAAAGGTGCCGGAACTACAGCTCTTTGTTTGACTCCTGATCCAATCTTTGGTAAAGATTCAACGTTAACCCATAATTATATATATGGAGCAGAATTTAACGATGATTTTTTCGGCCCCGGTACGTCTACCGGTGATGTACCGTGTGCAGTCTGCAGAAGTAAAGTAACGTCCATGTTAATGATACCGGGTCGTAATGAATGTTACCCCGGGTGGAAGAAACAATATGGTGGGTATCTAATGACAGGGCATTACAATTATCCAGCATCCAATGATTTTACGTGTGTTGACGAACACCCTGAATTTATTCTCGGTGGTAACGTCCAAGACTATGGCAGATTATTTTATGCTGTAAGAGCACAATGCGGATCTCTGAAATGTCCCCCATACGTTCAGGGAAAAGTAATAACATGTGTCGTATGTACAAAGTAGAACATGATCCACATAATGATTCAAATATTATTATTTAGAATTTTAATTAAAAAAGACTCGATAATTCAAACTTTTCAATTTTTGAAATGTACAATTAATTGACACCATATCATTGTACGAATGACTTTACGGGTGTTGACGAACACCTTGCGTTTATTTTTTATGGTAATGCCAATTACGAAGGCGGTTTATTTTACGATGTAAAAACGTTCAGTGCGGATCTCTGGAATGTTCTCCTTACATACAGCGAAACGTAATAACGTGTGTAGTATTACAAGGTAAAAATATGAACCATATTACGAGATATTCAAAATGTATTATTTCATATTCTAACAGATTTTCAGAATAAACTAAGGGTATTTGAACTTTTTGACTTGATTTTATTTATTTTTTTGTTTTCCGTCACACTAAACAATTTTTCAGTTGTATGATGGCAGCCAGCGTTTAATAGAGGAGAAAGCCCGGTTACAATGAGGCCATCGGCCTTCCACAGGTAGAGTAGAAAACTTTCTCCCATACTCAGCATCGGTTCCAATGGAGCTCCAACTTGCACTAACCAGAAATGTTTTTGTCAACATACGTCATTTTATACCATACATATAACAATGTTAATATATGTTGATTCAAATTACACAAACCGCCCTCTGTACATTTGCCGAATAACGACTGGTATGAGCGGACGAAATGAATTAAATAATAAAATTCATATACATTGTTAAGATTACAATTAGTACAGGAGTTGCAACACCTTGAGCATGTAATTGTATAGCGCATATATATATATATATATATATATATATATATATATATATATATATATATATATATATATATATATATATATATAATATATATATATATATATATATATTGGCTATTATACTGTTGAGTTTCTGTAAATGTTGGCTTCCAACTAATATGGTATATATAGGACAGAAAAACAACAAACTTGGCAATACATGTTACATAGCTATGTACGTCTATACATGAATGGTACAAATAGATAAACCATGACATGATGATGCGACTCTGTTTTAATGGTTCAAGATCACCTATAAAACATACGTAAACCCGCTCTAAGCATGTGATAACGCTGTTTACAGTTTTAGTTTATTTTGTCAATAATTTCAATACATAATAGTGTAAATAAGTGTTTTTGAAGATGTTGAAACAGACACTTTGTCTGAATGGCTAAAAGCTACCCGTCGGTAAATAAAATCTCGTATTCGGAAACTTGAACTATGAAAACACGTTATCCCTCTGTATTTAGTGATCCAGAAGTGGTGGCCGAGCTGGTTAAATTACATGACCAATATGTACTGGTCCCAGCAGACAAGGCCTCAAATAATATAGTTTTTATTTGTAAGGCACATTACTATAATTGCCCATTAGAAGAACTAGGGTTTAATACGAATTCTGATAATGCTACATATACGCGTAAACCACTTTCAAAGGACAAGTCCTAAAACACATGTCCGTATTAATTCATTTGATGTACCGATAGTGATTATGAGCTACCATGTTTATATTGGATACCTGAACTTCACAAAACCTAATATGAGCATACATTGCGAGACCCAGCAAATGTTCCACCAAACCTTTATCTTTACTCCATACCAAGATACTAATGGCCTTTAAGGAGAAACTTTAGCAATGCTGTACAGTTGCTTATTCTAGAAGCGGATACATAAAAATTCTAAACAACTTTAAGACTTCTTTACTCCTTAGACAAAAATTTCACATAAGCAATTAATAGAGAGACTTTCAGCATCATAGGCAACTGTCTTTTTCACTAAAAGGGTTACTCGGAAATTAAAATATCGAGTGATAGGTTATCATGATACTTATATTGTGAAATTTCACTATTATTCCACAAATAAATACACTGAAAAAAGATGTTGGAATTTCTAATAGACAATATATTTGTAATATTCTGAAACGTGGTTTTTCAACAGACTGTCTGTATTTCGTATGGGAACCCCTTTATTTGTTGACCTGTTCCTTTATTCATACGAAGCAGACTTCTTTCAAAAATTGCTGAATCAAAAGACGAAAAAGTTAGCGGTTTCGTTTATTTTGACATTTAGATATATCGACGACGTTTTGTCAATTATTAATAAAAATTTTCATACATATGTCGATGCGATATATCCCAGCGAACTAGAAATAAAAGATCACCCGCATATGGAGTTTATATTTCACAAATTATATATATATATATATATATATATATATATATATATATATATATATATATATATATATATATATATATATATATATATATATATATAAATGGTCTCAGGTGTCCGAAAGGAATCAGCAAACCCTACTGGCATGCTACAGCCGTCGCAAATGTTGCACGGAAACCTCTCTAGTTCGATGAAAAGGTCAACTTAGGTGAAAAGGTCAAGGCCGGTGAAAAGGTCAAGGCTGGTGAAAAACACGATTGGTCACTGTCTGTGGTATTGCTCTGGAATACTATCTAATATGCCTGACAGGGACTGCATTTCTTTTCACAAGATTCCCGTATCGGCCATAAAACTTCGTAAAGGACGATTCCAAGCGTTCAACAACGTAAATTTGTCTAAGTAGTTTATTGGTGAGTCGTTTTGCTCTCAGAAAATAAAACATCATAAGAAAAGCACGCCCTGCCATAACGTATAAGTTGTGGAATGAAAACGTTATATACAGGAGAAGAATGTTACTTGTTTATTGTCTTGGGCCCTGATTTCCTTCATATTTCTATTTTGGGAAGGTTCATGTAATTAATAGTATGTGCATATGCTATCCACATTGTATCCTAGATTTAATTTGCGTGATGAATCACTGAAAAGTTGGTATAAAAATTCCCTCATCGAAATAAATTTACATTTTCATTGTGTTTATCACTCTTTAGAAAACTTGATAGCATGTTTTAGTCCAGTATCACATAGACAAATATAATACCACAAATTTTACAGACTGTGTTCCCCTATGATTAGCTATAGAACATATAATTCTAGAATTCCCTGTCATCTCAGCTTGACATCAGGGCCCGAGACCATAAACAAATAAAATTATGAGGCAAATTTTATTCTCGCGGACCATAAAACGATTTTTAGAATTTTCTCAACTGCGATAAGATTGTCAAGAGGCAGTGTAAATCTCGTCCAGAACATATGTCCCAATATTTGTCCCGATTCACTTAACTTCGATGTTGGAACATTATTCTTACCATAATCTACGATTAATTATTTGCATAAAACGCGTTAAAATCAAGTATGCAGCAAGTTTTGTGACATAAAATGGGGAATAGATAAATACATTTTAAAAACATTCAAAACGTCTTGTAAAATACCAATACATGACTGAAGTCAATAATTTATACATATAATATGTAGATATAAAAACCTCAGGTACCAAAGCATAAATCAATAGAATGTCCAGGACATAGATACAAATCCGGTAAAAATGGAGAAACACGGACCTTTGGAAACCAAGAGGTGGGATCAGGTGCCATGGAGGAGTAAGCATCCCCTGTCGACCGGTCACACCCGCCGTGAGTCCAAAGTCAAGTCCCAATGAAACACGTGAGGAGTGTATCCTCGTCACAACTGGTACAGACGTCTCAACAACCGCCAACGAAAAGGCAATTCAACATTTCACTTAGTGAAACAGAGTAGTCGCAAACAAGACTATTATACCGACCGTAAAACTTGCGGAATGTTGACATTAAACGCGGTTTTCGATATCCCTGTGTCAATAATAACGAATCAAAGACAAGTCAGACCAAGATTAACTCAGAAAAATATAATCGAACACTCGGATCGTTTTACGGGACCCACTGAGCATCCATTTCTAATAATTTGATAGGAATGTTTCACAGCAATGTCTCTTACAAATATCATAAACATAATACCAAAGTTATAATGCTTAAGACGATGTCGTTTCTGTTAATTAGACTTCATCAGTTGAGCTCCAATTTGAAAAGTATGTGTATTTTCTAAAGATAAAGTGGTATCATACAAGGCCAAATAATATATCTAAAAGTATAGCCGAAATCCGTCTAAGAGTTTAGACTTAGCTTTAGACAATTTTCGAATTTAAATAGTGTTAACATTGCCAAATATTACTTTAGCATAAAGATGAACCGCTGGTACCGAAATACCAGAATTACAACGTTTATTTGATGTCATACATCTTTGTAAAGTAAAATTGAAGAAGTGCCAATCAATAATCAAAACTCAAGTCCATTATAACACGACGAATTAGATGTGCAAATTGTCTCAACATGAAGAACAGTTACGAATCTCAAACGGGATTAGACAAGGTGTCCGGAAGGAGTCAGCGTCTTCTGCTGGCATGCCACACTCGTCGCAAATGTTCCATGGAAACCTTTCTAGTTCCATGAACGGGTCAAATTCGGTGAAAAGGTCAAGTTCAGTGAAAAGCATCATTGGTGAAACGGAGTCACTATTTGTGGCTGTGATCCAGAATACTATCTAATATTTCTGAGAGGGGGACTTCAAAATGTTTAACAAGGTCCCCGTATCGACTATAAAACTTCTTAAACGACGACTCCAAGTGTTCAAACAACATAACCTGTGTAAGTAATTTATTGGCTAGTCGTTTAGCTCTCAGAATAAAACATTTATAAGAAAAGCATGCCCTGGCATTAACGTATAAAAGCTGTGAAATGAAAATGCAATAGGCAGGAGAAGAAGATGGAATATTACTACTTAGAAACGGGAAGTGATATGGAAATTGAATCGTCTTCGTTTGTCACAGAGGAATGTGTGAATTTGGACCGTCCTTTCCAATCGACGGAGTAAATCTAGGTAAGAAGCAAATATTTTGCTGTCTGTCGTCTCACTGATCTCTAGCTCAGTAGGATACATCTGGCCGAGATAATTCTGAAATTCTGAATTATTTATGGACTGAACATCATCGATATACCTTTAAGTAAAATTGAATCGAGATGCTAACTGTTTGTTTCCTTTGGAGAGCAGAGACTGCATAAATTCCACTTCATATGAATACAAAAAGATGTCAGCCAAGAGAGGTGCACAACTGATACCCATTGGAATGCCGACAATCTGCCACCCTCAACAATTTTTCAGTCATATGATGGCGTCCAGTTTTTTATTAGTGGATGAGAAACCCAGGTTACCCGGGTGAATACCACCGACCTTCCGCAAGAATACTGGCAAACTTTCCCACTTAATTCGAAATTACCCTAGCGGGATTCGAACCAGAGGTGAGAGGCCGTGTGATTTAAAGCGCAATGCTCTAACCACTCGGCCACGGAGGCCTCTTGTCTACTAGAAACCCCAGCATTTTGATAATATCTTCAGTCTTCAGTGTACTTGTTAGTGGGATCAGAGTGTTCCTTGACAAAATAAGATTCTGCATGACCTAATACTAAATATTTATATCTGAGGTGTTTTATATAAGAGTTTTGAGATTTTGATGAGAAATTGTTGTGTAAGGGTCGATAAATCAAAAGACGTTATGCTTGTAATATGATTGGAGATTTCAAATGTTCCAACAAGTTTTGAATTCTTTGGGATCCACATCTGACTGACTCCGCTTCTTGAAGTGTACCTTGTCATGATGTCAAATGTTGCGCGACCCGACTGCTCTAATTACCGAGATATACCACAATGTGTGACGCTATGTGTAAACAGCATAACAGAAGTGTGCAAATTTATGGTTAGGATTTTTATTTATATTTACGTTCAAAGTGAATATTATTTTACGGATACTAAAATAATGAATTTATAAAACTCATTATAAAATATATTTATTACGTATCTTTATTGAAGTCGTTTATGTAAAAATTAATGCGGAGTATTTATGATTTGAGTACAGTGTATGTTTTGATTACATGTCATCTGTCCATTGTTTCACTTTGGAGTACAGTTGTGGAATAACGGTTCGCTTCTGCGAACTCGCCTTTTATAGCGGAACTGCGAGCCGATAACAAAAAAATGTCTGCATGCCCCTGTGGAATAGCAGATCGGGGTTGTTTCAAAAGCATTTATATATTGTTTTCGAATTCAAACTTGTTTAGAAGTTAAGATGGCAGCTTTTTTATCACTTAAGAAAGAAATTTGTCTGAGCTTTGTATGGTTTCACAACTTAAGTAAATGATAATCTCACACCCTTTCAACGAAATTATATATGATACTGCGTCGGATGATAAGTTCCTAAAATACGACAAAATGCAAAAATCACGCTGTTACATGAAATTTTTTAATTTCTTCTATGTTATAATGATATCTTCTCAAAAATAAAGTTGATACATTGACAAAAATCTTTGTTAGTTCAACTTTTTAAAAAACTTCATGGGTTGGTTTGTTTTATTACAGATAATGCCTTACAATTCAATTGAGATGATAACTACACTTCTCTCACCAAATCATCTCAACACATGCTCTTATCCAAATGTAATCAGGTTTTTCCGTTTTATCAGTATTCAGCGATTAAATCATTTATATTTCATCGTATATCAGGGAAACAAAGGGATGTTTTATGACATGCTGTACACACTAGTTTAAAGTTAGTGATGCATTTACGCAATCTAACCAGTGATTTAACATCTGGATTGAATTTATCGAATTGAAAAAAATGCAATCTCACGGGAAAAGCAGATATGAAGTTTACGCCGTAAACGTTTCTGATGATAACAATTTTTCTTACATACTAAAGCTTCATTACATTACTTAAATGATGAAGCGATTTGTATTAACAATTACCTTTCATCATGGATCAAATACTTGCAGACGAGGATGGTTATGAACCGCACGACCACAGTCTATCTATATCTATAAATGATTGTTATTTGATACAGTTTCAATTTTAATCGCTAAGGCAAACTAAGTTGGTTGAGAACCACGTGATTGCTGATAACAGCTGTACATGTCATTTGATACATGTAATTATCTCATTACTTAGATAAAACATTTAACATTAATCATATGGTGGTTCCGAACCGCCAAACCACTGTAAAGGTGGGTTAAAGTTGGCCCACAGCCCCTATTTACAAACTACTTAGAAGGTATATAAAATTGTGAAACATTAGAAACTGCAGCTAATATAAAACGTCTTGAAACTATGAACACATAGAGACTATTGGTAAAAAACACATGAATCTATCGAAACATTTCGAGACTGTTGGTAAAGAATTGTATATGGGAGTATGAAGAGGTTAAGGAAATCTCCAACCGAGTGGTAAGACTGATTGTCAAATCCGACGGTTGCCGAAGATTAGACTTTCAGAGTCTTTACACGACGGTAGAAATTGCCCTGTACTCTCAACACATTCATTGTTTATGATATCTCATAAATTCAATTTTTTAATGATATTTATACACGCAAAATAAAATATGACGCAACTTTTATAATGAACTCTTTTCTCATCACAAAAGTCCAACGTTTATAAAATTATATTGTTTAGCCTCTAACTGAAATGTCGGCATATCATTGGATAAAAAGAGTCACTTGATTGCCGTTCATGGGTTCTATTGGTGATGATACGAGACTTTATTCTGTGTACATTGGTAATTGTAGATATTTCCTAAATGAGAATATGATCATCGACAAAATAAAAGTTATTAAGTTTCTTACTGACCATCCACGAGAATATATATGGTTAATCAAGTCCATTGGAGGCGAGGGTAGAGATTGCCCCCTCCCGGACAGCGACACAAACAAACATACATTCATGCATGTAGTCGACATACAATCTGATATACTGACTGACGGATGGACAGACACACAATGTATATGCATATATGTACTCACAGGTATAAACAGGAAAATTTATAATTATGCTCACGGAAAAATGAATAGCTAAATTTGTTTAGCTAATCGCCTTATAGAATTTATTAACACAATCTATATGAAAAATATAAGTAGCCAAGAAAACGACTGTTGTTTAATATCAAAATTCAAGATAAAATCAGCACTTTCTTCTCAATCTGCTCGATGCTAGTTTGGGGTTTCGTTCTTCGTAATAATATGAATTCTGTAAAATATTTTGTATAATATTGTATGTGTAATTCTAATATAGAAAAATAAAATGTGGAGTCATATCATATTGGTTTCACTGCATACAGAGCTTTCTTATCTTCAGTAAAATCCACATAACCTGACAGGGTGGAGTTTCGTGAACCTGTTCTTGACCATGGTGAGTTTAAAAGTTTGGTTATAAATTATAACATTAAAATGACACAGGCAATAGAAAGCGTTCCTACTTGTCACCATACATAAGAGAGTATTCAGTGATGAATAAAACGGTTTTTTTTCCCGTGCAGCTTATCATAACCGAAAAGTGAATAGAATAATGCATATGATAATCAAAAGGTTACTCCGCCCCGCCACCTTATGTGAATCGTACAATATCAGCATACAGATTATATCCAGCAGCCACGTCAGTAAACGTTCAGTGTTTTTTTCCTTCAGTCATGGAACGTATTACATTGGTAATAGTGATGTGCATACTTTTATTAAATGCGACATCATCACATGAAATCAAACCAGTTGTTTTGAATAATTCGGAATTATTGTACTACGAACTGCAGCAGGTTCAACAGCAAGTACAGTCTCTGACAAGTAAAGTGGTGGTTTTAGAGACAAAAAATAACGAACTACAACGGGTTCAACAGCGAGTACAGTTTCTGACAAGTAAAGTGGTGGTTTTAGAGACAACAAATAACGAACTACAGCAGGTTCAACAACAAGTACAGAACCTCTCATGTAAAATGGAGATAACGAATAATGAAGTGCAACATGTTCAGCAACAATTACAGTCCGTGTCAAGTAAAGTGACGGAACAAGAGACAAAAAATAATGAGCTACAACATGTACAGAAAGAAGTACAGAACCTCTCAAGGAAACTGGAGACAACAAACAACAAAACAGAGCATCTTAAACAAAATGTACAGACCTTATCCGGTAAACTGGTTGAAAGGGAAACAAATGACTCAGAAATACAGAATACGGTTCTTACACATGGTAATTTTACATTTATTTTCAAGTTATATATTTGATTTGCTTCTCCACCAATAGTCTCGATGTATTTCAATAGATTTATTCTGTTCTATCAATAGTCACGGTACATTTATGTATCTGTTCTATTTCTAGTATCGATGTATTTCGATAGATTTATTTTCTATCAATTGTCTCAATGTAATTTGTCATTTGACTAAATAAATACATCGGAGAAAAGAGTCAGTCATGGGTGTGTTGAATAGAAACGATAATTTCCACATTCTTGGTAAGAATCTGAAAGCCCAATCCTGAGGAGACCCTCGGATTGAACAAACAGATTGTTACCAGACGGATGGACACAACACACCCAGGTAAAATTCTATTAATTCACAGTTTGGCCGAGCCAGAATCTAATTGACCATTGTAGATAAATTGTAGATAAATTACAGGCGCTACGATGTCACAACATAATTCATAACACCGGATTTCAATGATAAAATTCCAGTGCATTAAATTTTCGTCAGACTGTATTTACATGCATTAACACGTACTTGAAGCTTGAATATATGGGTGCATTAAGTGGAAAAAAGCAATAACAACATTCGCGGAAAGAACCCGAAAGTCTTATCCAAGGGGAGCCCTTGCATTGGAAAACCAGATTCTAACCACTGTGGTTGAGGTATTCCTTTCTCCCACCTTGGACAGGCGTATCCACTGTTTTTACCAAGCCAGCATGTTTCCGGCCCACACCTTATGCTGTAGACAAACTGCAGACATTGTGACGTCACAGTATAATTGTATAACATGGTATGTCTATGTGATGAGACTACAGTACATTAAAAGGAGTGACGGATTTATTTTATTTACGTGTATAACTTGTGTTAGAATCATGGGATAAAAATAATCAGACATGAGTGTGTGTGAAATTCCAACCGCCGTCGTAATAAATTGAAAGTCCAATCACAGGAACCTGTCACACGCACTACAGTCTATCAATTGACGGCTTTCGGTATTCCCGAAACAAGTGTATGTGACCAGGTAGGTCGCTGATCCCTTGTATGTCTGTCAAAACTATCGTTATTTACAATTTTGTATATACCAAAGGTAAATGAAATAAATGAGAGTTGTTTGAGGCCAATTTGACTGCGAAAGTGTCAGATAAACATAAAAAAGATATGTGCATTGACAAATACTTGTATATGTATAGAAAAATCCAACAAGAGATATCAAAACATTGGCATAATGTTTAGCTATTTATTTTGAAAGACATCTTAAGTGATACTTGACATCAATACATATTTTACATTAATGGGATAAGAACATGCTTATCTTTATTTCTAGGTATATCTAAAGTGCTTTGACAACTACCACTGTGACATTTATTTTTTTTCATTTTCAATGATTCTTGCAGAAACCCCTCCCTTTAAAAAATGTTAAGGATGGAATGTAAAAGGTTTATATAATGATATCTGAATTTCAGATAGAGGGAGCGTGTATGTAAGATGGGGTCGTAAGCAGTGTCCAGATAATGACACGGAGTTGGTTTATTCTGGTGAGATTTTCTGATATATATATATATATGATATATATATATATATTTATATATATATATAAATATATATATATATATAATATATATATATATATATATATATATATATATATATAATACCAATGTATTGTATTAGCTTCAACATGTTGTTTTACAAGTCCAGATTTCAGATGTCGTAACAATACTACAAGTCTCTCCCAAATGATAGCAAGTTTCGTTTTCCTATTTTCTTTTACTATATTTGAGTGCCAAATTCAGAATTCAACCATTCCATAATAAAAAAAGTCTACGCCTTACATTATTTGGTATTTACATTTCGAGAGAGAACATAACATTCACTTTAATCTTTGGAAGATTTGATCAATAATTTATGCATTGTCACATATTTTGATAAAATTAAAATCCATAAAATAAAATCAGCAATTTCTTCTTTTACGCATGACGTGAAAAATACCTTTCCAGATTCATTTTATAACCTATATAAAACAAGCGTGAATGATGTTATAATGATGTCATTGGTCAACTATTCAAGACTTTACCAAAAGGAACGTTTAAGCAAAACATGATTTTGACCCCGAGCATGATATCCCATGAAACAGCACATTTGTATAATAAAACAACAAAGAATAATCAGATGAATGTTGTAGGTTATGCTGGAGGGTCATCCTTCGATCATAAAGGTGCTGGAACTACAGCTCTTTGTTTGACTCCTGATCCAATCTTTGGTAAAGATTCAACGTTAACCCATAATTATATATGTGGAGCAGAATTTTACATTGAATTTTTTTGGACCCGGCACGGCTACAGGTGATATACCATGTGCCGTCTGCAGAAGTAAAGCAACATCCATGCTAATGATACCGGGTCGTAATGAATGCTACCCCGGGTGGAAGGAACAATATGGTGGATATCTTATGACGGGACATTACAATTATCCGGCATCCAATGACTTATATTGGGCAATAACCGACACCTGAATTTCCCAAAAGGAACCAGGTACAAAAGGAGCCACATCCAATCAACTGGCCACACTCGGAGAATGACGACAGTGAAACTCAGTTAAACAAACGAGTAATAAATCCTTGTCAATATCGGTATGGATGATTCAACAACCACAACTGAATACTTAACTTATTAGCTCATCATTACATACTTTAAGTAATCTCAAATTAATCGATTGCTAAGAGAACAAATAAACAGTTGAACCCTAACACGATATTCTATGAAATAAAAATATATGGTAAGATAAAAGACTACGAATAATCAAATTTATATTGTAGGTTATGCCGGGGGATCATACTACAATCATAAAGGTGCCGGAACTACAGCTCTTTGTTTGACTCCTGATCCAATCTTTGGTAAAGATTCAACGTTAACCTATAATTATATACATGGAGCAGAATTTGACGTTAATTTTTTCGGCCCCGGTACGTCTACCGGTGATGTACCGTGTGCAGTCTGCAGAAGTAAAGCAACGTCCATGTTAATGATACCGGGTCGTAATGAATGTTACCCCGGGTGGAAGAAACAATATGGTGGATATCTAATGACAGGACATTACGATCAGCCATCATCCAATGACTTTACGTGTGTTGACGAACACCCTGAATTTATTATCGGTGGTAACGTCAATAACAATGGCAGATTATTTTATGCTGTAAAAGCACAATGCGGATCTCTGGAATGTCCCCCATATATCAATGACAAAGTAATAACGTGTGTCGTGTGTACAAAGTAGAATATGATCCACATAATGACTCAAATATTATTATTTCGAATTTTAATTAAAAAAGACTCGATAATTCAAACTTTTCAATTTTTGAAATGTACAATTAATTGACACCATAGCATTGTACGAATGACTTTACGGGTGTTGACGAACACCTTGCGTTTATTTTTTATGGTAATGCCAATTACGAAGGCGGATTATTTTACGATGTAAAAAAGTTCAGTGCGGATCTCTGAAATGTTGTCCTTACATACAGCGAAACGTAATAACGTGTGTAGTAATACAAGGTAAAAATATGAACCATATTACGAGATATTCAAATTGTATTATTTCATATTCTAACAGATTTTCAGAATAAACTAAGGGTATTTGAACTTTTTGACTTGATTTTATTTATTTTTTTGTTTTCCGTCACACTAAACAATTTTTCAGTTGTATGGTGGCAGCCAGCGTTTAATGGAGGAGAAAGCCCGGTTACAATGAGGACATCGGCCTTCCACAGGTAGAGTAGAAAACTTTCTCCCATACTCAGCATCGATTCCAACGGAGCTCCAACTTGCGCTAACCAGAAATGTTTTTGTCAACATACATCATTTTATACCATACATATAACAATGTTAATATATGTTGATTCAAATAACACAAACCGCCCTCTGTACATTTGCCGAATAACGACTGGTGTGAGCGGACGAAATGAATTAAATAATATAATTCATATACATTGTTAAGATTACAATTAGTACAGGAGTTGCAATACGATGGGCATGTAATTGTATAGCATATATATATATATATATATATATATATATATATATTATATATATATATATATATATATTATATATATATATATTGGCTATTATACTGTTGAGTTTCTGTAAATGTTGACTTCCAACCAATATGGTATATACAGGACAGAAAAACAACAAACTTGGCAATACAGGTCACATAGCTATGTAGGTCTATACATGAATGGTACAAATACATAAACCATGACATGATGATGCGACTCTGGTTCAATGGTTTAATGGTTCAAGATCACCTATAAAACATACGTAAACCCGCTCTAAGCATGTGATAACGCTGTTTACAGTTTTAGTTTATTTTGTCAATAATTTCAATACATAATAGTGTAAATAAGTGTTTCTGAAGACGTTGAAACGGACACTTTGTCTGAATGGCTAAAAGCTACCCGTCGGTATATAAAATCTCGTATTCGGAAACTTGAACTATGAAAACACGTTATCCCTCTGTATTTAGTGATCCAGAAGTGGGTGGTGGCCGAGCTGGTTAAATTACATGACCAATATGTACTGGTCCCAGCAGACAAGGCCTCAAATGATATAGTTTTTATTTGTAAGGCACATTACTATAATTGCCCATTAGAAGAACTAGGGTTTAATACGAATTTTGATAATGCTACATATACGCGTAAACCACTTTCAAAGGGCAAGATCCTAAAACACATATCCGTATTAATTCATTTGATGTACCGATAGTGATTATGAGCTACCATGTTTATATTGGATACCTGAACCTCACAAAACCTAATATGAGCATACAATGCGAGACCCAGCAAATGTTCCACCAATCCTTTATCTTTACTCCATACCGAGATACTAACGGCTTTTAAGGAGAAACTCCAGCAATGGTGTACAGTTGCATATTCTAGAAGCGGATACATCAAAATTCTAAACAATTTTAAGACTTCTCTACTCCTTAGACAAAAATTCCACATAAGCAATTAAAAGAGAGACTTTCAGCATCATAGGCAACTGTCTTTTTCACTAAAAGGGTTACTCGGAAATTAAAATATCGAGTGATTGGTTATCATGATACTTATTTTGTGAAATTTCACTATTATTCCACAAATAAATACACTGAAAAAAGGATGTTGGAATTTCTAATAGACAATATATTTGTAATATTCTGAAACGTGGTTTTTCAACAGACTGTCGGTATTCCTATGGGAACCCTTTTATTTTTTGACCTGTTCCTTTATTCATACGAAGCAGACTTCTTTCAAAAATTGCTGAATCAAAATACGAAAAAGTTAGCGGTTTCCTTTATTTAGACATTTCGACGACGTTTTGTCAATTAATAATGAACATTTTCATACATATGTCGATGCGATATATCCCAGCGAACTAGAAATAAAAGATCACCCGCATATGGAGTTTATATGTCAGAAATTATATATATATATATATATATTATATATATATATATATTATATATATATATATATATTATATATATATATATATATATATATATATATAAATGGTCTCAACACAGAAAACAATTGCGAATCCCAAACGGCATAGGACCAGGTGTCCGAAAGGAATCAGCGAACCCTGCTGGCATGCTACAGCCGTCGCAAATGTTGCACGGAAACCTCTCTGGTTCGATGAAAAGGTCAAATTAAGTGAAAAGGTCAAGGCCGGTGAAAAATTCAAGACTGGTGGAAAACACGATTGATCACTGTCTGTGGTATTGCTCTAGAATACTATCTAATATTCCTGACAGGGACTGCATTTCGTTTAACAAGATCGGCCATACAACTTCTTAAAGGACGATTCTTAAGGTTCAACAACGTAAATTGGTCTAAGTAGTTTATTGGCGAGTCGTTTTGCTCTCAGAAAATTAAACATCATAAGAAGAGATGCCCTGGCATAACGAATAAGTTGTGGAATGAAAACGTTATATTCAGGAGAAGAATCTTACTTGTTTATTGTCTTGGCCCTGAGTTCCTTTATATTTCTATTTTAGGAAGGTTCATGTAATTAATAGTATGTGCATATGCTATAAACAGTGTATCCTAGATTTAGTTTGCGTGATGAATAAATGAAAACTTGGTATAAAAATTCCCTAATCGAAATAAATTTACATTTTCATTGTGTTTATCGCTCTTTAGAAAACTTGGTAGTATCACAACGGAGTTTCGTGTCGGTATTTGACGATGTTTTGTCGTTGATGTTTTCGCTGGAGCCGTATCCACTGTTGTGTTGTTAACGAACGGGGTGAGGGAATGTTGGCGAGAAGAAGAGTAAGAGACGTTGTGTGTGGCGCTGTGGGCCGTAAAGTAACGTGGCGCTGTGGGCCGTAAGTAGATAGAGTGCCGTATTCCCTGTTGTCCACCAAAATACAACTCCAGGAAGAACACTGTATAAGTTAATCCGTATTTATTGTCAAGCCGCAACGATGAACAGTATAAAATCACAAAATGTAACAATAAAATGCAAATGGTCCGAAATGAGTAATAAATAGTAAGTCCAAAATATTGAATAAAAAGTCATAAGTCCTGAATGAAAATAGAAGGCAAGTTGGATATATGACCAGTAGTATACGTGGTCTCCAACAACAAAGTAACGAGTCGGTGTTATCAGCAATGTGACTGATGTCCGAACCTAGGAATTGAAATGTTACAAAAGTATTTATAAGAATTTGGAACAATGGTTTGTAAATATCAGATCTGGTATCAGTTTGAGAGGTGTTGAGTCAATTACCAAACAATAGCAAATTAAATGTTAGACAGATGTACATTAATATAATTGAGACATTAAATAAGTACATAATTGCTTTGACAGTAATGAAAATAGTTATGTAAAAAGGATTAACATGAGAAGTTAGTCCATTTCCCATATTATAATTATTGTCCAGGTGTCACAGAGTCTAAGCACATGTGGTGGGAAAACATAAACAATTGAATCAGTAAATTGATAATTATAATCCGTGTGTTACAGGGTGAATTAAAAGGTAAACATACATGTGAAAATAGAAACATAATTTTGTTTTGCAAAGTCCAGAATAATAAAAATAAAAATGTCCGAATTCAGCTTGGTGATAATAGCATGTTTTAGTCGAGTAACACATAGACAAATATAATACCACAAATTTTACAGTTTGTGTTCCCTATGATTAGCTATAAAACATGTAATTCTAGAATTACCTGTCATCTCAGCTTGACATCAGGGCCCGAGACCATAAAAAAAATAAAATTATGAGGCAAATTTTATTCTCACTGACCATAAAACGATTTTTAGAATCGTCTCTACCTACTGTTATGATGATGTCATGTAAATTTGTTTGTTGACTCACAGCAGGTGTGAATACTCAACTGGGGATGCTTACTCCTCCATGACACCTGGGCCCAAGACCATAAACAAGGGAAATTCTGAGACAAATTTCATTTTATAAAGCTAAGAATTGATTTATCTGAGTAAAAAGTGAAAACTGCCGAACCATAAAACGAATGTAGAAATTTCTCAACTGCGATAAGATTGTCAAGGGGCAGTGTAAATCTCGTCCAGAACATATGTCCCAATATTTGTCCCAATTCACTTAACTTCGATGTTGGAACATTATTCTTACCATAATCTACGATTAATTATTTGCATAAAACGCTTTAAAATCAAGTATGCAGCAAGTTTTGTGGCATAAAAATGGGGAATAGATATATACATTTTAAAAACATTCAAAATGTCTTGTAAAATACCAATACATGACTGAAGTCAGTAATTTATACATATAATATGTAGAATCATATAATATACGATATTCAAGTAAATCAGTATAAGTACATTGGATAAGATAAATGACCACCTATTATGATATGAATGTCCTAACTTCCGAAATAACGAATCAAAGACAAGTCAGACCAAGATTAACTCAGCAAAATATAATCGAACACTCGGATCGTTTTACGGGACCCACTGAGCATCCATTTCTAATAACTTGATAGGAATGTTTCATAGCAATGTCTCTTACAAATATTATAAACATAATACCAAAGTTTTAATGCTCAGGACGATATCGTTTCTGTCAATTAGATTTCATCAGTTGAGCTCCAATTTGAAAAGTATGTGTATTTTCTAAAGATAAAGTGGTATCATACAAGGCCAAATAATATATCTAATCCGTCTAAGAGTTTAGACTTAGCTTTAGACAATTTTCGAATTAAAATAGTGTTAACAGTGCCAAATATTACTTTAGCATAAAGATGAACAGCTGGTACCGAAATACGAGAATTACAACGTTTATTTGATGTCATACATCTTTGTAAAGTAAAATTGAAGAAGTGTCAATCAAGAATCAAAACTCAAGTCCATTATAACACGACGAATTAGATGTGCAAATTGTCTCAACATGAAGAACAGTTACGAATCTCAAACGGGATTAGACAAGGTGTCCGGAAGGAGTCAGCGTCTTCTGCTGGCATGTCACACTCGTCGCAAATGTTCCATGGAAACCTTTCTAGTTCCATGAACGGGTCAAATTCGATAAAAAGGTCGAGTTCAGTGAAAAGCATCATTGGTGAAACGGAGTCACTGTTTGTGGCTGTGATCCAGAATACTATCTAATATTTCTGAGAGGGGGACTTCAAAATGTTTAACAAGGTCCCCGTATCGACTATAAAACTTCTTAAACGACGACTCCAAGCGTTCAACAACATAACCTTGTGTAAGTAATTTATTGGCTAGTCGTTTAGCTCTCAGAATAAAACATTTATAAGAAAAGCATGCCCTGGCATAACGTATAAGCTGTGAAATGAAAATGCAATAGGCAGGAGAAGATGGAATATTACTACTTAGAAACGGGAAGTGATATGGAAATTGAAATCGTCTCGTTTGTCATAGAGGAATGTGTGAATTTGACCGTCCTTTCCAATCGACGGAGTAAATCTAGGTAAGAAGCAAATATTTTGCTGTCTGTCGTCTCACTGATCTCTAGCTAAGTTGGATACATCTGGCCCAGATAATTCTGAAATTCTGAATTATTTATGGACTGAACACCGTCGATATACCTTTAAGTAAAATTGAACAGAGATGCTAACTGTTTGTTTCCTTTGCAGAGCAGAGACTGCATAAATTCCACTTCATATGAATACAAAAAGATGTCAGCCAAGAGAGGTGCACAACTGATACCCATTGGAATGCCGACAATCTGCTGGAAAACTTTTCCCGCAAAAACCACGAAGAAGTTGTCTACTAGATTTTTTTATTTTTTTATTTTTTTGTTTTACGCCACACTCAACAATTTTTCATTCATATGATGGCGTCCAGTTTTTTATTAGTGGATGAGAAACCCCGGTTACCCGTGTAAAGACCACCGACCTTCCGCAAGAATACTGGCAAACTTTCCCAATTAATTCGAAATGACCCTAGCGGGATTCCAACCAGAGGTGAGAGGTCGTGTGATTTAAAGCGCAATGCTCTAACCACTCGGCCCCTTGTCTACTAGAAACCCCAGCATTTTGATAATATCGTCTTCAGTGTACTTGTTAGTGGGATCAGAGTGTTCCTTGACAAAATAAGGTTCTGCATGACCTAATACTAAATATTTATATCTGAGGTGTTTTATATAAGATTTTTGAGATTTTGACGAGGAATTGTTGTGTAAAGGGTCGATAAATCAAAAGACGTTATGCTTGTAATATGATTGGAGATTTCAAATGTTCCAACAATTCCTTTGAATTCTTTGGGATCCACATCTGACTGACTCCGCTTCTTGAAGTGTACCTTGTCTTGAGTCAAATGTTGCGCGACCCGACTGCTCTAATTACCGAGATCACCACAATGTGTGACGCTATGTAAACAGCATAACAGAAGTGTGCAAATTACTGGTAGGATTTTATTTATATTTACGTTCAAAGTGAATATTATTTTACGGATACTAAAATAATGAATTTAAAACTCATTATAAAATATATTTATTACGTATCTTTATTGAAGTCGTTTATGTAAAAATTAATGCGGAGTATTTATGATTTGAGTACAGTGTATGTTTTGATTACATGCCATCTGTCCATTGTTTCACTTTGGAGTACAGGTGTGGAATAACGGTCCTTCTGCGAACTCGCCTTTTATAGCGGAACTGCGAGCCGATAACAAAAATGTCTGCCTGCCCCTGTGGAATAGCAGATCGGGGTTGTTTCAAAAGCATTATATATTGTTTTCGAATTCAAAACTTGTTTAGAAGTTAAGATGGCAGCTTTTTTATCACTTAAGAAAGAAATTTGTCTGAGCTTTTGTATGGTTCACAACTTAAGTAATGCTACTTCACACCCTTTCAACGAAATTATATATGATACTGCGTCGGATGATAAGTTCCTACAATACGACAAAATGCAAAAATCACGCTGTTACATGAATTTTTTTTAATTTCTTCTATGTTATAATGATATCTTCTCAAAAATAAAGTTGATACATTGACACAAATCTTGTTAGTTCAACTTTTTAAAACGCTTCATAGGTTTGTTTTATTACAGATAATGCCTTACAATTCAATTGAGATGATAACTACACTTCTCTCCAAATCATCTCAACACATGCTCTTATCCAAATGTAATCAGGTTTTTTTCCGTTTTATCAGTATTCAGCGATTAAATCACTTATATTTCATCGTATATCAGGGAAACAAAGGGATGTTTTATGACATGCTGTACACACTAGTTTAAAATTAGTGATGCATTTGCGCAATCTAACCAGTGATTTAACATCTGGATTAAATTTATCGAATTGAAAAAAATGCAATCTCAAGGGAAAAGCAGATATGAAGTTTACATCGTAAACGTTTCTGATGATAACAATTTTTCTTACATACTAAAGCTTCATTACATTACTTAAATGATGAAGCGATTTGTATTAACAATTACCTTTCATCATGGATCAAATACTTGCAGACGAGGATGGTTATCAACCGTACGACCACAGTCTATCTATATCTATAAATGATTGTTATTTGATACAGTTTCAATTTTAATCGCTAAGGCAAACTAAGTTGGCTGAGAACCACGTGGTTGCTGATAACAGCTGTACATGTACATGTATACATGTAATTATCTCATTACTTAGATCAAACATTTAACATTAATCATATGGTGGTTCCGAACCGCCAAACCACTGTAAAGTGGTTTAAAGTTGGCCCACAGCCCCTAATTTACAACTACTTAGGTATATAAAATTGTGAAACATTAGAAACTGCAGCTAATATAAAACGTCTTGAAACTATGAACATATAGAGACTATTGGTAAAAAACACATGAATCTATCGAAACATTTCGAGACTGTTGGTAATGAATTGTATATGGGAGTATGGTGAGATTAAGGAAATCTCCAACCGAGTGGTAAGACTGATTCTCAAATCCGAGGGTTGCCGAAGATTAGACTTTCAGAGGCTTACCACGACGGTAGAAATTGCCCTGTACACTCATACATTCATTGTTTATGATATCCCATAATTCAAGTTTTTAATGATATTTATACACGCAAATAAAATCTGACGCAACTTTTAATGAACTCTTTTCTCATCACAAAAGTCCAACGTTATAAAATTATATTGTTTAGCCTCTAACTGAAATGTCGGCATATCATTGGATAAAAGAGTCACGTGATTGCCGTTCATGGTTCTATTGGTGATGATACGAGACTTTATTCTGTGTACATTGGTAATTGTAGATATTTCCTAAATGAGAGTATGATCATCGACAAAATAAAAGTTATTAAGTTTCTTACTGACCATCCATGAGAAAATATATGGTTAATCAAGTCCATTGGAGGCGAGGGTAGAGATTGCCCCCTCCCGGACGGCGACACAAACAAACATACATTCATGCATGTAGTCAGACATGCAATCAGATATACTGACTGACGGATGGACAGACACACATGTATATACATATATGTACTCACAGGTATAAACAGGAAAATTTATAATTAAGCTCACGGAAAAAATAAACAGCTAAATTTGTTTAGCTAATCGCCTTATAGAATTTATTAACACAATGGCACATACATATTCTCTCTCTCTCTCTCTCTCTCTCTCTCTCTCTCTCTCTCTCTCTCTCTCTCTCTCTCTCTCTCAGTTTCTATATGAAAAATATAAGTAGCCAAGAAAACGACTGTTGTTTAATATCAAAATTCAAGATAAAATCAGCACTTTCTTCTCAATCTGCTCGATGCTAGTTTGGGGTTTCGTTCGTCATAATAACATGAATTCTGTAAAATATTTTGTATAATATCTTATGTGTAATTCTAATATAGAAAATTAAATGTGTAGTCATATCATATTGGTTTCATGGCATACAGAGCTTTCTTATCTTCAGTAAAATCCACATAACCTGACAGGGTGGAGTTTCGTGAACCTGTTCTTGACCATGGTGAGTTTAAAGTTTTGGTTATAAATTATAACATTAAAATTACACAGGCAATAGAAAGCGTTCCTACTTGTCAGCATACATAAGAGAGTATTCAGTGATGAATAAAACGGTTTTTTTTTTCCCCGTGCAGCTTATCATAACCGAAAAGTGAATAGAATATTGCGTATGATAATCAAAAGGTTACTCCGCCCCGCCGCCTTATGTGAATCGTACAATATCAGCATACAGATTATATTCCAGCAGCCACGTCAGTAAACGTTCAGTGTATTTTCCTTCAGTCATGGAACGTATTACATTGGTAATAGTGATGTGCATACTTTTATTAAATGCGACATCATCACATGAAATCAAACCAGTTGTTTTGAATAATTCGGAATTATTGTACTACGAAATGCAGCAGGTCCAACAGCAAGTACAGTCTTTGACAAGTAAAGTGGTGGTTTTAGAGACAAAGAATAACGAACTACAGAAGTTTCAACAGCAAGTACAGTTTCTGACAAGTAAAGTGGTGGTTTTAGAGACAAAAAATAACGAACTACAGCAGGTTCAACAGCAAGTACAGTCTCTGACAAGTAAAGTGGTGGTTTTAGAGACAAAAAATAACGAACTACAGCAGGTTCAACAACAAGTACAGAACCTCTCATGTAAAATGGAGATAACGAATAATGAAGTGCAACATGTTCAGCAACAATTACAGTCCGTGTCAAGTAAAGTGACGGAACAAGAGACAAAAAATAATGAGCTACAACATGTACAGAAACAAGTACAGAACCTCTCAAGGAAACTGGAATCAACAAACAACAAAACAGAGCATCTTAAACAAAATGTACAGACCTTATCCGGTAAACTGGTTGAAAGGGAAACAAATGACTCAGAAATACAGAATACGGTTCTTACACATGGTAATTTTACATTTATTTTCAAGTCAATCATGGGTGTATTGAATAGAAACGGTAATTTCCACATTCTTGGTAAGAATCTGAAAGCCCAATCCTGAGGAGACCCTCGGATTGAACAAACAGATTGTTACCAGACGGATGGACACAACACACCCAGGTAAAATTCTGTTAATTCACAGTTTGGCCGAACCAGAATTTAATTGCCCATTGTAGATAAATTGTAGATAACTTACAGGCGCTACTATGTCACAACATAATTCATAACACCGGATTTCAATGATAAAATTCCAGTGCATTAAATTTTCGTCAGATTGTATTTACATGCATTAACACGTACATGAAGCTTGAATATATTGGTGCATTAAGTGGAAAAAAGCAATATCAACATTCGCGGAAAGAACCCGAAAGTCTTATCCAAGGGGAACCCTTGCATTGGAAAACCAGATTCTAACCACTGTGGTTGAGGTATTCCTTTCTCCCACCTTGGACAGGCGTATCCACTGTTTTGCCAAGCCAGCATGTTTCCGGCATACACCTTATGTTGTAGACAACCTGCAGACACTGTGACGTCACAGAATAATTGTATAACATGGTATGTCTATGTGATGAGACTACAGTACATTAAAAGGAGTGACAGATTTTATTTACGTGTATAACTTGTGTTAGAAACATGGGAGAATAATAATCAGACATGAGTGTGTGTGAAATTCCAACCGCCGTCGTAATAAATTGAAAGTCCAATCACAGGAACCTGTCACACGCACTACAGTCTATCAATTGACGGCTTTCGGTATTCCCGAAACAAGTGTATGTGACCAGGTAGGTCGCTGATTCCTTGTATGTCTGTCAAAACTATCGTTATTTACAATTTTGTATATACCAAAGGTAAATGAAATAAATGAGAGTTGTTTGAGGTCAATTTGACTGCGAAAGTGTCAGATAAACATAAAAAAGATATGAACATTCACAAATACATGAATATGTATAGAAAACTCCAACAAGAGATATCAAAATATCGGCATAATATTTAGTTTTTTAATTTGAAAGACATTTTCAATGATAATTGACATCAAAACATATTTTACATTAAGGAGATAAGAACATGCTTATCTTTATTTCTAGGTATATTTAAAGTGCTTTGACAAATACCACTGTGACATTTGTTTTTTTTTTTTCATTTTCCATGATTCTTGCAGAAACCCCTCCTTTTAAAAATGAAATGTAATAGGTTTATATAATGATATCTGAATTTCAGATAGAGGGAGCGTGTTTGTAAGATGGGGTCGTAAGCAGTGCCCAGATAATGACACGGAGTTGGTTTATTCTGGTGAGATTTTCTGATTGATATATATATATATATATATATATATATATATATATATATATATATATATATATATATATATATATATATATATATAATACAATGTATTGTATAGCTTCAACATGTTGTTTTACAAGTCCAGATTTCAGATGTCGTAACAATACTACAAGTCTCTCCCAAATGATAGCAAGTTTCGTTTCCTTTTTTCTTTTACTATATTTGAGTGCCAAATTCAGAATTCAACATTCTATAATAAATAAGTACGCCTTACATTATCATTTACATTAACATTCACTTTAATCAATGCAATATTTGATAAATAATTTATGCATTGTCACATATTTTGATCAAATTAAAATCCATAAAATAAAATCAGCAATTTCTTCTTTTACGCATGGCCTGAAAAAAACCTTCCCAGATTCCTTTTATAACCGATATAAAACAAGCTGAAACTGATGTTATAAAGTTATTATGATGTCATTGGTCAATTATATTATTCAAAACTTTACCAAAAGGAACGTTTAAGCAAAACATGATTTTGACCCCGAGCATGATATCCCATGAAACAGTACATTTTTATAATAAAACAACAAGGAATAATCAGATGAATATTGTAGGTTATGCCGGAGGATCAAAGTACGATCATAAAGGTGCCGGAACTACAGCTCTTTGTCTGACTCCTGATCCAATCTTTAGTAAAGATTCATCGCTCACTTATAACTACATGTATGGGGCAGAATTTGACACTGATTTTTTTGGACCCGGCACGGCTACAGGTGATATACCTTGTGCCGTCTGCAGAAGTAAAGCAACGTCCATGCTAATGATACCGGGTCGTAATGAATGTTACCCCGGGTGGAAGAAACAATATGGAGGATATCTCATGACGGGGCATTACAATTATCCTGCATCCAATGATTTTAGCTGTGTTGACGAAAACCCTGAGTTTATTGCCGGTGGAAATGGCGATCACAATGGCAGATTTTTTATGGCTGTGCAAGCTGTATGTGGATCATTGCAATGTCCTCCATACATTCAGGGAAAGACTATCACGTGTGTCGTATGTACAAAGTGAAAATGATTCACATAATGATGAAGCCAAACAGTTTTATTTTGTATTCTAACTGAGTAAAACTCGGTAACTTGAACTTTTCGATGTTTGAAATGTACAATAAATTTACATAATATTGCGTATACTTTTGTCTTAAAACTGCTTATCACTATTTTTTTTTCTTTTTTTTTTATAAATGAAAATGTCACGTGTCGTCAATAATATATCGCAACGTCTCTTCGGATCAAATAAAATTTCAAAAATGTTTACAAGGTCTTAACCGTTCAATAAAATATACTATATAAAACTAAGGGATATATCATATTAATTAGTATTTCATCAAGTAAGTGATATCCTCAACTATACAGATTTTGGAAATTTACCAGTTAATTATTTTTTCATTACGTATTCCAAATGTCCTTCAGTTTCCTTATCACTCACTGTAAACCATCTAGGATGTTTCGGTTCACATTTTCAAGCATATTCCTTATTACTTATTACTAATCCTTATTACTTGTTTTATGTCGTCAGGATAAATTTGACAACATAAAAATATGGGTGCTTCTTTAAGTTCTTCTCGTCTATTTCTTAGTTTAATAGTCTTTTCAACTAATATACACTTAGTATCCAGTGTTTAGATGTCATAAATCTAGTTAGGTATTATCAGATGTATTCCAGTTCTCCCTTCATATGTCCTCCTTTTTTAGGAACATTACCACCGGTGATAAATATATCGATAACGGAAACCTCAAAAATGATTTTTTATGAAGTCCTCAACATAGTGAAGGTCGTTTCCTGAATGAGCGATTTTCTTTAGTAGCCTCCCATACCTGTAACGTAGGTGGAGCACAACACCTTTGGGTTATTCCTGTTTGTAAATTTATTGTATGTGTATGTGTATGTAATGTATTTACGAAATGGGCCTTCTCTACTTAGACGGAAATCCCTGTAACATTTTCAATTGATCATGACCCATTATACTTTGAATCAACAAACATCATGTTGTTGTGTGAGTCAGGATGTTTCATTAGAGGCGTTGTAGGATTTCCAAAATATAGATCTTCGCGTACACGAATTCTAGCCTCAGATCAGTACCTGGTGAATTAATTTTAGTGAAATCCCGTACACCCTTTCCTGTCATGGACGAGTTTAAATTTTAGGTAGCAATGTATTACAGGAGGTTTAAGAGACAATAATCAGCTCTAGTTTTTACTGCACAATCACCGACACCTGAATTTCCCAAAAGGAACCAGGTACAAAAGGAGCCACATCCAGTCAATGAAACTTAGTTAAACAAACGAGTAATAAATCCTTGTCAAAATCGGTATGAATGATTCAACAACCACAACTAAATACTTAACTCATTAGCTCATCAACCCCTGAGAAACAATAGACCTGTCTATAATCAATGATTTAGACCTGTCCAAATGTGTCTATAGGGGTGAATGAGTTAGCTGAGATAGTAATTGCATAACACCGACTAAACAATTGCAAAATATTGCAGCTAAACGTGAATTTTGATATATTGTGTCCATAACTTATCACATGTATCAGATAAACATTATAAACATAACACCAAAGTTATAGTGCTTCAGACGATCGTTTCTATCAATTAGAATTCATTATTTGAGCTGCAGTTTAAAAAATATTTTCTAAAGACAAAGTGGTATCAGGCAAGGTCAAATAATAAAATCTAAACGAATAGCCAAAATCCGTCTAAGAGTAACCACTTTAAAAAGATGCCTATCCTAGTTTTAGAAGAATTTAAAATGTAAAATAATAACTAATTATGGATTAAAACAGTTTCAGTTTGTTATTGACCTCAGTGTATTTATGTTTTCATTTTTAAAAAACTGTTGGACAAAGCAAGTATCGTTATACACAATAATTAGGTATTTACAATTAAATGTGCAATCACGACGTTTTGTGAAAGAAAAAATACCAGTAATACCAAAAGTTGTTGGTTGAACATTTGCCTGATTCTGCTATGTACCTCTATTTCAATGTTTCTGCGAAGCATCGATGAATCCAATGTGATCATGATTGCTCCGAATCAGAGGCAGTGGCAGCAAATTACACATCTTTAAGAGGAATATAATAGATTAACTGTATAGATGAGCTTAATGTTTACACGTGCACCGATGTAATGTCTTTTCGAGAGTTTACACTTTGCCATAGGATCTAAGAAGACTGTCAAAGATAGGAGGTCAAATTGCTATTATTTATTACAATAAAAATTTTAAAAAGTAAAACAAACAAAATCATTTAAGAATGATACCGTAATAACATTACAAGATTTACAAAATTACACGGTAATAGTAACAGAAATTGAATTTAAGAGTCAACCTTAATAGTGCCACTGCAATATCTCTGCGTTTTGTTTACACAAGAAAGTAGATCTACAGGCACACTAACACAGTTTCGAGTTCAGATTGTGGTAAATATCGGTAATGACGGTATGCATGTTTTCGGCAACATTTATGTGAATACACAAATCCAAGTTCCAGCAAAAACAGAATGTATTTCAGCGTTTACAGAATTACAAATACTTACAGGTAGAATAGAAGAGTTTACAATGACATATCTCCGCTACAGTTCACACACACACACACACACACACACAAACACGCACGCACGCACACACACGACCACAGCCAAAAACGCTGTCCGTCTACCACATACACGACTTCTTCTTGTTATACACTAGCACTATCCACATGGTTTTCTTTTTAGCAACAAAACCACGGACTTTTCCCACAAGCAACAACCATATTATGTAATTTGTGGTCAACGAGAGATAACTCTAAGAAAATGTGTTTCACTAGGAAATATGGGAGATAACTCTTACATCAATAAACTGAATAATAATTACTTTATTGACTAATAATCTTTACAAAGACACATTCTAAATACACATGGACAAGATACTGATATGCAACCAGGATTCAATACGTACATTAATAGCCTTCAGTAACAGCACGAGCAGCAAGTCATAACTTTAGCGCGTCAAATGTATGCGGAATATCCACTAGTTATTCGTTTCATATTCTGCCATTATATAAGAAATTCTAAGAACCCATCTAGCTTAATGTATTAGTGAAAAAATGTACACATTTCTCAAGCCCTAACTTCAACATACAACACTCCACCTACAGTGACTCTGATGCAATGTAAAGTATTATATGTTACAGGAAATATTAAAGTTGTCAGAACTAAAATCGTGATTTTACAAGAAATTTATTTATATCAATTTGAATTTACCGTATTTAGAATGTTTAATTTAATTTACCAGCTAAATAGAATTAAAGTGAATATAATTATGAAATAATGACTCTGTTTACATCAGGTAATCCTGACGACTTTGTTATAATCAGTTATTTTTCATCGAAAACAGAATCGCATTTAAAAGCAGGTATCTAGTCGTATAATGTGCATGATAATTCTATCGGCAGTGAATGGAAATATGAATTGACTGATTAAAAAGTATCTTACATTTGGCAATGTCATAGATATCATAGACACGATACATAATAAATTATAATTCTGAAGACGATCGTTTCTATCATTTAGACTTCATTAATCGAGCTACAATTTAAAATAAATGTTTTTTTCTATCGAGAAAGTGGTGCCATAGAAGACTAAATAATAAATCTTAATGTATAACCAAAATCCGTCTAAATTACTTTCCATGTTTGTTCTATTAAAACTGTAAAACCTGTAAATGATTTATTGAAAAATGTGACGTTGGGATTCGATTACATCGTAAACATTATTCTAAGACAGAAATGACATAAAATATATAAGTAATAGCAACACCTTTTTAACAAAATGATGCACAACATAACATACATGCACAGGTAAAGTGATAAGCATTTCCTTCAATGTAGGCCTATGAATAACCACCTGTACAGGTAAATAACAACCATTTGTATGTGTAAATTATAATGATAAATATGTAAAAAAAAAACTATAGTTAAAAAATGAAAAATAAACTTATTACTTACAAAAATGTCTTAATTCAAATTTCAGAGTAAACAGGTGAAATTTTACTAGGGCCATAGGATAATGATGTTTAGTTACACAAACTGTAAACAAATGAACAACAAACAATTAACTTAAATAAAATGATATATTTTAATGAAATATGTAATTTTTGTAAAAAAGGTTATCAAAACATTTGAAAAGCAATTTTTATCCATAATTTGGTTAACAAAATATAATTGTTGACAATATATTACGTGCAATTTTTATATATTTTGAATTATTTTGTCATTATCCCAGTACTTTTATTAATTTTTTGTTATGTATTGGTCTTGGGGCATCTGTCTGTCTATTCGTCTTCAGCTAGATAAATAAGAAATATATAAAGTCATTATTTTCAAGCATTGTTATGCAATATTTCAAATTAGACAATAAAACTGTGAAATACATTCGAAGTATTAAAAATGTAAATCAACTTATGTGTGACCCCCAAAGGACATGTGGGGGCCATGGGAGACATTGTGAATACATTCCAGATAATAAATATGTAAATCAACATTTGTTGCGAAGGGAATTATGAGGGGGGGGGGGGGGTAAATATTACATGGAAAACTCATATATATAGATAGAAGTGAGTTTTTTTGGCAATGATAAAAACACACCCTGAAACAAACATGTGGCAGTGGCACAGAGATAATGCAATGGCATTTAGCAGCAACCACTTTTACTGCCATTTTTTGTTGTTGAGGAATACTATAAAGTTTCACATTAAACAAATTCTATTCAGCAAAATAAAATGTTTTCCTTATACATCAGAAAATCATATAAAATGTACCGCCTCCTATTGACAAAGACAAAATGCTCTATAGCCATTTCTTATGGTATGTAGATGGTCATACATATTATATGACAATATAATTAAGTATCCGGATACCAAAATCTACCCCTCTTGTTTACAAGACGAGATGCTCTATATAGCCATCTCTTGTGATATGTAGATGGGAGATACATATAATTATTATATGACCATAACCAAATTTGACATATAATATGTAAACCTGTTCTGCATATCAGACGATATGCTCTCTATAGTCATTTATAATGCATCTCATTCTACATATCAGACAAGTTGTTCTCTAGAGCTATGTAAAATGTATCCCCCTTTATATCAATCAGGATGCTCTAACCATTGGTCCCTGATTCGCAGTCACGTTTTTCACAGGTTAGACCTTCAAAATAGACCTTAACAATGTGTTCAGGGGTGGGCAGGACCCCCACATACGCCACTGAATGTCAATAATATATAAAGTTTAAAAGGGGAGCTGTGAATTGGTTTTAAGTTATAAGTAAAAATATAAATTTCAGGGTGGGTGAGGCAGGACTCCAAAGAACCCTGATATAATGATAAATGTATCTTCCACTAACAAAAAAGAGTATATATGATTTAGGGGTTGGCATGTAAATGGTTTTCAAGAAATACATAAAACATAGATTTAAAGGGGTGGGGCATATGACCCAACATACCCCAATGCACATCAGTTAGTACTGAGGCTCTACCCCCATCCAAATAATGGGCAATCTAACACCAGTACGTCCAAAAACATTTAAAATAATAATAAAAACAAACAAACAAAAACAAAAATGGACATATACTCCCTACAACATCAATGATAGAGCCCCCAGGAACATCCAGGCCAAATGACATGTTAGCCCCAATAGCAACTGAACAGCAAGCCTGTAACAAAAACGTAACGTTGGAGAGAATTATTTTTTGCAAAAGTACACTATGCCAAAATATATAAAAAAAAAATAAAATAATGACATTCCAAATTAAACTTCATAACATTGACACCAGACCCCGGGAATATTCAGGCCAAATATCACCAAACTACCACCAGTATTAACTGTACAGCAAGTTGATAACAAAAACGTAACATTTGAGCTAAATACAAAGTTTGATGCTTTTGGTAAAGTACCTTCCTAACGATGACACAAAAATTACATAATATTTATATTTATGTGTCAAATGCAGTTCATTTTAGGATAATATATGAGTATTATTGTTTGAATTTTGCATAGCACATGTTAGTACATGTAGCTGTGAGAGTACTGGTATGTGTCACAGGCATGTAATATATATATATATATATATATATATATATATATATATATATATATATATAATATATATATATATATATATATATATATATATATATATATATATTAATAAAGTTAATACCAAGTAAATAAAACAATTAAAAATCCCCAATGTATTGATCCAAGACTGTACCTTAATTAATATCTATGGTACTTTACCTAATGACTTGCATACATCTAAATATATGTTAGATATTGTAAAAAAGAAATACCAGTACTGGCATCACATGTAATTTATTTCACTTGGAGATTTAAAGGGAGATAATACATGTATGAAATAATGTAGATCTATGATATTAATAAAACAATCCTAAAACAAACATCATATTGACTTTCTCAAGTGTGTCTTTAGGTAGGAATCATAAAATTGAGGACAGAGATTAAAAAGTAATCTTTGGTGATGGGTTTTAAGTTATCAGCAAAATTATGAAAATCAATGCATGAAACAAGTGCTAAGTTTAGATGAATTTGGTTTTATTTTGTCGAAACATTGTTGTACATCACATGTGTCAATAT
This sequence comes from Atrina japonica, assembly GCA_030159075.1. NCBI lineage: Eukaryota > Metazoa > Mollusca > Bivalvia > Pterioida > Pinnidae > Atrina > Atrina japonica. The sequence goes on along the minus strand of BROG01001389.1, from coordinate 1,688 downwards.
TTCAAATAAATGGTGGAAGTTAGTTTTATATGGTAAAAATAAGCTAGTTACAATGTACCTAGCTGCAAGTAAATTTACAAAGATTCTTACATAATGCTGTATGAGGAATAAATAAATTTATACATATGATTCTGATGCAGAAAAAAATAATCACTATCAAGTGATTATTTTTTTTTTTTTTATTTTGGGGGTGAGTAATTACTGTCATTATGTTGGAAAAATGAGTAAACAAAGAAAATCAAATTATGATAATAAGCATATTTTACAAAGTAAAGCCGGTATTTTTTAAATTATGATAATAGTTATTCTAACTATATATACAAACAAACAAAATGTGGCATATCTAGATAAAATTCTCAATTATTATTCCTAATTATATAATATCTATAATCAAACAATCATTATTGTTTGTTAAAATTTAAAATGAAAAACTTATATAACTTGTATTATGAATTACATAATTAGGAATAATAATTACGCATTTTACTTCTTCAGTTAATCTTAGTTTTGTCCATTTACATTGTTACTTGGTCATATTCATAATGTAAGTAATTCGCTGATTGCTGTATCCGGTAACTCAACTAAATATATTTTCCATGAGCAGGTAAATTTACAGAGAGTGTTATACATCATATACCATTGCTGGTAATATTGTGAGATCAGGTCGAGATATCTATTTGGAAAGTACTTTTATGACCAGCTGAAGCTTGATCATCCGCTGTCCTTAGCAGGATAAAATATTAAAGATACCGTTGTTGGATAAGATAGCGGTTGTCACTCAGTCAGGCGTGAACAAAAATACTTGTTACAATAAAGTAAAAACCATAATAATAATTTGTCAATAGTAGTCTTCTGGAACTGCCAGTATTAAAACCGAGCTATATCTACAAGTGAAATATATGTAACTCATGTCTGGTAACGTGCATTTGTGGATTTTAGAGCGATTACATATCACTGGCTTGAATCTACTTTCTAAACAAAAGTTCGGTCTTATTAATGTCACAATTTCCGGGGGTTTTCAGGGATAAATTGATAAGGCCTATGATTTAAACGAATAATGTACATTGTTTTCTTTTACATCCAAAAAATAATTCGGTGAGGATTTCTTATACTATGTAATAGGTGTTTTATTCCTGTTTTCGGTATCCATATCAGCTGTTCAACGATGCTCTGAAATTATGTAGGATAAAACTGTTTTTGAGAAAATTATGTAGGCTGTTTACTGATAATTCTTAAGCACTGGATTTATGGTAAGTCGCTGATCAATATATATGACATCGAAATGTACAGTAATCCGACTCCTGTCAGTAGAGTAAAGCGGAGTAAGGGGGGAAGGGGTCTGGGCACAGTGGGATTCCTGATGGATTACATAACATTGTTTTTGCATCGGTTATAGATTTTAATAAATTCAGAAATATCTTTAAGGAATTGATTTAAACTCTGAAAATATTACTGTTAAAATTATAATGATAACAATTTAAAACTATTCATATTACATGGTAATAGAATAATAGTATAAAAAGTCAACCTATCAGGCTGAATAGGTAAATACTTAGATGGAATTGAACATTTTAGGTAATACATGTTTTAAATAATGAATTGGTAAATTTATATGCTTACATTTCAGTAAGCATCATGAAGTTGTATTTTGTATTTTAAAATTACAAATGAGATGCATGGGACATTTT
>BROG01001388.1:0-60991 GCA_030159075.1 Atrina japonica | reverse complement strand
AATATGTTAAACCGCTCGGATCTGCAGATAAATTTTTGGACCGATTTGCATAGAGATATGTTTTGATCCGAATCAAGATTAAGAGATAACTTCTACAAATTTTTATTAGCTAGGTGGTTTTACAGCCAAAAATTTTCAGTGCACTGACTGAAGTAAAAAATTTGTCCAGATCACCAACAAACTTCCATGAAGTAAGACAGGATAAATTCTTGTTAAATCGAATTCCATAGACTGGTGAGAATTATATATTTTACTAATAGTACTTAAAACATTTTATATAAATTGATAAAGTGAGTTAAATTTATTCTAAAACTATTTAGATATCTACATAATATTTAACTAATTCAAACTATATGATTTAAGAACTCAATTTTTATTTCTGTGTTTGGTAAATTACATGTAGCCTAAATGTTCCTAATTTATATGTACATTATATATATAAGTAACATTTTTTGAGAAGTTTGTGTATCAACAAATGCTATCTTTTATATACTGAGTATAAGACAAGTAAATTTTTTATAAATGAATCAGCGATATTCAATTTCAATCTAATTCTGAATTAACCAATTCTGAAGTTTAATGGGAGATAACTCCTACATTTTTATATCATATTGTATTGCTTCAGTGTGTTGAAAGTAGTTATTTTGTAGTTCAGTATTTAAAACAAAACATACGAATACCTGTACAATAGTCATAAACTGACAAACATGAGAGTACATAATTATAAAATAAAATCATCAGAACTTGAATATCTGTTCTTTTATGACAGAACAAGAAGAAAAAAAGAAAAAATGACTGATATTTTTAGATAATTCTGACTTGGTTAGGTTATTATTGAATCCAGCACCATCAGGAAATTTTGTACAATCACGACCATCAGTAAATCAAAGAAACGAAGTGGTTCGTGTAAAGCACTCGACTCCTATATCAGAGGTTCGAGTCAAGATTCAACAGAACCGTACTCAAGATACTATGAACCACACACAGAGAGAGAGAGAGAGAGAGAGAGAGATTTATTGCTTCTTTGATACCACAGTGCTTTCAATTATATATGAAACGGGAAAAACTGTCAATCACCATTTTCTCATGTTTGACAGAGAAATAAGCTTGCCAATATATAGTTTTACGGCAGAGAATCAAACAAAAACTAAGAATCAGAAAAAAACACATAAAAAGCCTACGATCAAAGTTACAGTTTTTCATTCAAGGTAACACAGGGGTCCGCCAAGATCTCACGATACAGTCGGCGGAAGATTCATGATTTTAAAGTTAGAGGAACCCTTCTAAACATACTGATCTACTACTACTTACTATCTGTAAGTGGGAAGAAGACCCTTATCTAGATAACAATCAACGCAACCGTGATATATCAATGTATATTGTCAATAATATAAAATCTCAGATACCAAAGTATAAATCTTCACTATGTCTAGCATACATATACAGATCTGGAAATCCAGATGTTGGATCAGGTGCCATGGAGGAGTAGGCATCCCCTGTCGACCGGTCACACTCGCCGTGAGTACACAGCCAAATCAAAATGAAATATGTGAGGAAGGAATCCTCGTCCCAATTGGTACAGACGTTTCAACAACCGCTGTTGAACAGGTAACTCAACACTTCACTTAGTGAAACAGAGTAATCGCAAATAAGATATTATACTGACCGAAATATTTGCGGAACGTTAACATCAAACACATCAAACTATCAAGAATACTTTACTACAATTTATATCTTCCAATAGGAATTTTAGACAAAAAAAGATACAACGATAAAGATATCTATGCCGAAATCTAGAAAAACAAATACAGGTACACTCACGAAAAGAGAGAGAAATAAGTCTACAACATACATATACAGTAGTGACAGATATGTAATACAGAAAGTGAATCTCTTGTGGAGGAAGAAGTACTCCGTAGTCCCACTTCTAACCAAAGTTTAAATGATACTGAAGCGTCAAATGAGAATAACCATAAATGCCAAGCTGTAGACAATACTTCAAAACAAGAACCAAAGAAATAGGATGCGCAAGTAAGGCACAGATCAGTTGATGGGAAGAATGTTTCCTAGATTGAAAATTTACATAATATTACATGTGACACAGAGACTTGAAAAATCAGAAGATAATACAGGTGACGGCACGGTTAATAGTCCCCATAAGACAGCAGCTAGAAAACCATGATCACAGAGGGTCCCTCCCCCCAAAAACAAAAAAACTGGAGAGAGCTTATTGTGAACAAACATGTTCGCACATGCCAGCAAGAATAATATTGGAATCGAACAGCAAAATGTTTCAGTTATAAACTTAAAACAAAATTGATTGCCACATTAAATAGAAATATATAGTAATTGGTATTTAATTAAGAAAATGAAAAATAATCCTTATATTTATATACATTACCATTTTGTAGTGAAACTGTAGTCCACTGGATACTAAATTCATTCCAGAATACTGACTTTACGGGGGTGTTTTCATATGACGTAATGGCTCAACAGCTGTTTTGACATGAGAAGTAGTTCTCTTTTCTGATAGCAAATACCAAATGTAATTAAGGTTTAATTTCTTTTTTATATCATTTTGAAAGAAACTAGTGATATGGACAATTTTGAATACTTATTCTCAGATTTAGTTCGCGACCATTTAGTAGTGGCGGGTTAAATGTGTCAGAAGAGAATTGCCCGAATTTGCCGTGTGCAAATGGCTGATGGGCCTACCATGTGCGATTTGGATAGCAACAGATGATCGTTGTTTACAACAAGTTTTCGTTTGAATTCTGATATTTTATCAGTTGAATATATCACTTTTTGAGTGTGACTGTTAATATTCGTTCATGACAACGGGAAGTAGCCATTCTATTTGATATTTTACCAATCGCTGAATCAGCTGGGAAATGTCGTGAACTGTGAAGGGGTGACGATTTCGTAAGTATACCTATTTCAGTATATAGGCTAGCCCACTAGCAAATCCTTCAAATTAATTGAAACAAGACAAATGCAGATTATGTTGTAAAAATAACAAACTTTTCTGTTTAAAAGATAATTATCGACACAGATCCATATGTCAATTCAGACTTCAGTTTTTACCAGCTGATTATATAGAGTATCCCGTCAATTTATCGAGAAACCTATGAACACTACTTATGCTCGGCATTAACATTACAGGTTGTGAAAAATAAGATGGGCCTGGTAATTAGCCTAGCAATTAATAGGATTTGAGGTGGACTGGGAGTAGATTTCACGCGATGCGAGTGACGAATTGTTTCTGACAGGAATATATGGTGACGGAAAAGCAAGCTGTTAATCAGAGATACAGGACAAAATTGAAGTAGACCTGACCCCCTTTTCAACTTACTTACAAGCAACGTAACTACGAAGCAAATTTTCATTTCTGTGGCCTGTGCTTCTTTTCATAACATGACTTAGATCTATCGCAATATGGGTATGTACAGTGTGCTACAGATGCAGGCCTAGTCTGTGTTTTCGATTTCTTTCAGTGAGTTTTGTTTGTTTTGTGGTAATTAATGGCTTTAAATAAAAATATGGAATGAATGTGTGATATTTTATTCTTTATTGATTCATTCATATGTTCAGAGAATACTTATCCGATAAATCGATGCCGTAACATGGTCATATGAAGGGTTTCTTATATATTCAGATATTCCTACGCCAGCTAGTGGTTAACACTTAGATCACGTGATGACCCACTGGCTTTATTGATACAACAATACGGTCGTTCTGTGTAACTGTAATGAAGGAAATTACAGTCGGTATGTAAATAAGATTATTATCATTCTGTATTTTCGCTTTCAGATGTTACCAACCATTCAACATTAACCATTTAACAGTCATACCATCAAGTTGATACTGCTGATTTTAATGTAATTTTATTTTATCAAAACTGCTGATTACTTATATCGAATGGATATCATAAAAGATACATTTCGTACTTGAATTTATATTACCGAGAGCAGAAATACAGAGGACGTTATTTCACAATGTGGAAATACATGTTAGTAGTACCATGGATTTATCACATTAATATAAATTATCTACTGTAAATGGTTGTTTACTTTTGTTCAATTTACTGTTTGATTCGTTTGTATGATTCTTTTTTAGCGAACATCATTATTTACATATCAATGTTTATTACAGAGATTGCATTTTGTATACATATCGAATATAAAAATGCCGTGATAGGTCATCAAAGGGTCATACATTCACTGAACATAAATATTTAAAAATACCAGTGTTAATCGTACGGAAGTTCAAGATATAATATGCAAATCTAGTGAACATTGGACAAATTCATGTCTCTGTAAATACAGAGAAAGGATCAGATGCCATGGAGGAGTAAACATTCTTTGTTGAACTGTCACATCCGCCACGATTTAACACAAACATAACCTTTCAGACTAAAAGATACAACATACTTTTGATCAACTCTTTACTAATTAGTTACACTTCTCTCTTTTCTTTAGTTGAGTGTTTCAGGTTTTGAGATTGAAAATACTGTTTGACTGTATATATTTCTAATTCTACCTCACATAGTCCGAAGACAAAGAAGGCGCATTGAGCTTTAATAAGAAAATATCTCTTAGATATCATTGTTAGCGTTGTTTGCATCTTAAAATTTCCACATTTTCGACTTCTTCCCCAGGACCACTAGCCTAGGCTGATGTCACTCAATTTTGACAAAGAACATCGGTGGGTGAAATGGACCAAATTTTATTTTGAATTGCCACTTTATTGTTTTGCAGTTTTACAATAAGAATACCAGATTTAAACACAGCAAATATTGACTTTGCAACTCATACAAATATGTAGTACTTATGATAAAGTATATTATTTGATAATTTCTTAATTTCAATACAAGTAAACCTATCAGTAAATAGTAGACATTGAGTATTATCAAGCAAACAAATAAACGTATAAAACAGCAATAAAACAATGCTATATAAAGCCTGAAATAGAATGTATATATCGCTGATAGAAAATTGTCGTTTATAAAAAAAAACCGTCTAAATTCATTTCAGGTGCCTACCGATTTGCAAGTTGCAGTCAATCCATTGCATTTTTCTTTTGCATTTTGCCTCTTATTTGTCGATAATTCAATTGCACATAAAGTTCTTTGGATTTTCAGAGAATAAATCTGCATAATATGTCGATCAACCCAAGGCATGATAAGCTAATGAGGATATACATATTAAACGACGTCAGAGAGTTCGCCATTTGCTCTCGGATAGAAAACATGTCAATAAATATATTGGCGATAATCACACATAAATCCTCAGGGTATTCATCTGTTATATACAAATAGGTGTTTGTCATACCATGTGGGTATCATGCTATTTGAATAAACGTATTGATTAAAGTATTTTAACTTTATATCATGAACAAATGTAAATGTCGAGGATTGTTCTATATGCATGTGAAGTCTTGTTGTTTCCGTTGCCAAACATTCAGTCACAAACTGATTTATCTGTTTGTAAGCATTTTGCGTTATAAAATGATTACTGAGCGAGGATATAAATTAAGTATTTTATGTCTTGGTCATTTTGGCTTAGTTGTTTTTTTGTTTGTTTGTTTTTTTTTTTTTTTGGTTTTAAATAGGCTGTTGCCTTTTCAAATTCTGTTCTAATTAGTCATGTTTAAAAAAAATATCAGACTTTTGTTATAACGTGGTCACAACGTGGTCCGTGTTTGTTTTCAAATACATTCCTTTACTAGCTCAGATTAATAACATAAAGTCAGAAGTTGATACACAGAATTATCTACAGGTAGACTATACAGATAAACATTTTTCTTGTGAATACCCATATTTATTTCCCGTCTGAAAACGACTGTAATTGCACATCAGATAAACACATTTCTTCATTCAACAACGTTTAAAACCAATACAAAGTAATCAATGGTAGTGTCAAAATATTGATTGATTTTAATTACCTGTCTCTATATTGGTAAACACTTGACAGACATAACACATAAAATATATTATAAAATGTCAACAAAAGAATAAAAGCCATTTGTTAAATTCCGCCAAATGATCGAAGTGTAATGGACACGATCACTAAATTGTGATCGCTCCAAATATAACTTTGAAACATGATGTTGCGCTAAACGAAAAAAAAACAATTACAACGCACAATCACTTGATGGGTAAATGTAGATTTAATGTAAAATGCCTGTTTCATAATGCAATGTTGATTACGTATCAGATTGACAGAGATTTGCTATTACTAATCACGTTTTATTATCAAGATCTTGGTTCAGATCTTCATGACTATGCATGTAATATTTCTGGTATTCATCGCCGTGTCCTTTTCTGTATTAAAAACTCTCCTTAACTGAGCGTTTTAAGTTCTTGATTTATTTTTATTTAAAGGGGCATTAGCAGTGCTTTTCAATTTTTTCCCTTTTACTACTTAATTGATATAAAAATAACAAGGAAAAATGAAGAAGTACCCATGGATACTGGAATCACCAAGTTCATTATAATATAACAAATTAGATATGGAAATGATCTCAACATTTGCGAATCTCAAACGGGATGAAACCAGGTGTCCGGAAGGAATCAGCCTCCTCCACTGCTAGCATGCCACGATTTTTAGATTTTTATGTTTTTTGTGAAAATTGCGTGAGATACACAGTTTGCAGTTTCACTTGCAATTGATTAATTCAACCTTACAATTTGTAGATATGAGTACCACACTGGACACTGGTTCTTATTTTCACAAATTATATAGGAATATAAGATTTTTGAATAATTTCCGATAATTTGTAATCGATAGCCTTTATAAAACAGCCTGTTATCATACCATCGGGTTTACTATTTGTTTGCCCGGTTTTACGATGCCGAGGTATTTCAGCAAACAGTCAGTGTTCCATTGGAAACCAATAGTGCTCTCTGATTAGCAAACCTTGCCTAAATTAATTACACAGTTCCACTGGAAACCAGTAGTGCTCTCTTATTAGCAAACCTTGCCCTAAATTAATTACACACGCTAATTTAATTCAAAGGCTTCTGAATTAAAAAAAAAACCCAAAAAACAGACAAAAACAAGCCATGGCTATAAATTTGTCATTGGTATATATGAACGACGCCTTGTCAGAACATGACACCAAATAACAAAGCGCAGTCATCTTTGTCTATTGTGTTACGGACTTCGTCATAGCTAAGGATTTGGTACCATGTCAATATTGCTTTTCCTGTTTCATATTGCTGTTTACGTGTATGGGACTGCCTTTTAAATCGACAATAATTTCTAACCTTTTGCGATTCCGACTGACGTATTTTCTGTTGATTTGTTGTTGAGTTTTTTTTACAGTATCGCCAACTTTTTCATGGTTTTATGTTTGTTCGATGTTGCTTGATTTTTTACTGCATCAATAATCTCGTTATCGATATTTTCTTTTGCTGTAATCGGTTGTTTTTGTTTGTTGTAAGTGGTGTTTACGCTTCACCCAATAATTTTTTTCATTTGTTGACGACCAATAGAGAAAACTCAGTTACAATGTACCTGTGAAGAAATTACCAGCCCTCCGTGGGTACACTGCCAAACGCTCTCACAAAGTTCCAGAGGGCTTTATACCCGCGTTGACTAGTAATGGGATTATTTACGTATGGTGCCCGAATTACTCTGCCAAGAGGACCCCGGGTAGCTGTTTGAATATTTTGGACAATCTGAGGAATATCGATTTCAGTGGTTTATATACAAGCTCAGTGGATCACTGCTCTTAACGCTATAGAAGTTAAACAATTATCACTCTATTTACACTCATTTATCAATATATATGAATGCATTGCCACTTTCTATAAATTTTAATATTGTCGTTTTTTTACCATCGACATTCACTATCTCCAAATATGTATTTTTTTATTTTTATTTTTCATTAGCTTTTAATTGTATACACATGACAAATTATGAGATAACACTTTACAACTAAGAAATTGTGCCACAAACAGTTAACGCATATCGGCATTTTAAATCTTTCTATTATAAAGATTACGAATTTATAACTTTTGACAAATAATCTTATCTTGTGGCCGAGTGGCTAGAGCATCGCGCTTTGAACCAGGAGTCTCTCACTTCTGTTCAGCGCAGGTTCGATCCCCGCTGGAAACTAAGCTGATTTTGTGAGAAAGTTTGCCAGTTCACTTGCGGAATGTCGGTGGTCTCTTCGAGTACATTGTAACTGGGTTCTCTCCTCCAACATTAAAAAAACTGGCCGTCACCATATAGCTAAAATTGTTGAGTGTGGTGTAAAAAACCGTTGGAAATTCAAAATGCGATCGAGACTTTATTGTTAATACACAAAGTGTCGACACGTTAATTCCAGTATATGTTTGCAACATTTCAATTTTTTTCATTTATTGCATTTTCAAAAAGGATGTTGCATTTAAACAAGTTAAGTAATTCTAACTAAATGAGTTTTGTTACAGTGCGTATCTGTAGTAATTGATAACACACATTTTGTATGGTTAAATTATCATCATAGTGACATTGAAAATCATTAATGAAAATACTCCAACGTAAAAATGAAGAATGAAGAAGTACAAATGGATAATGGAAATTCCAAGCCCATTATAACATGGCAAATAAGATATAATCGCAAATAAGACGGTTTTCGATGTCCCTGTGTCAATAATTTGTCAGTGAGTAGTTTACCTCTGTATATGAAATCTTCATATGTTGTACACGCCCTGGCATATCGGATCATTTGTGAAATAAAAAAATCCATGTGGAGGTCACTGAGGGATATTACTACTTAAATGTGGAAGATTTAAGATGGGAAAGCTGAAATAGTCGATTGTCGTATAGCTTAGTTGCAAATTTCTCGTCTGTGTCTATATTACGTAAAATGTCTACGTATGAAGTTTGTGTGCTTGATTCTGTTCTTTAATTTCTGGTTCGCTGGGATATATCGTATTGACATATGTATGAACATTGTCATTATTAATTGACAAAACGTCGTCGATATATCTAAATGTCAAATTAAAGGACACCGCTAACTTTTTCTTCTTTTGATTCAGCAGTTTCTGGACGAAGTTTGCTTTGTATGAATAAAGGAACAGGTCGGCCAATTAAGAGGCACAATTGATTTCCATAGGAATGCCGACAGTTTGTTGAAAAAGACCACGTCTCCGAACATTACAAATATATTGTCTATTAGAAATTCCAGCATGTTTTTTATATCACTTTCAGTGTATTGATGTGTAGAATCAGAGTAGTGTTTGACAAAATAAGTATCCTGATAGCCAATCACTAAATAAACAAACAGTTGTCTATGATGCCTAAATGTCTTTCTTTTCATTTTTTATGTGGAAAAGTTGTGTAAAGAGTAGACAAGTCATATGTTTTGATACTGTGAATTCGAGAAAAATTGTGTGCCTTCAAATTTTCTAAAAGTTGTTTAGAATTTTGTAGTATTCACATCTGATTTACACCGGTTCTGGAATAAGCAACTGTACATCTTGGTAAGAAATAAAGATAAAGGTTTGGTAGAACATTTGCTGGATTCTGCTTTGTATCTTTGCTTATATGGGGTTTTATGAAGTTTAGGTATCCAATATAAATATGGTAGCTCAAAATCGGTATCCGTTGTAGGTATATCAAATGAGCGCAATACGGACACATTATTTTGAACGATCTCGTCCTTTGAACGTGAGCTACGTGTGTATGTAGGATTACCAGAATTCGTATTAAACCCAAGGTCTTCTAATAAACAATTATAGTAATGTACCTTACAAATAAAAACTATATTATTTGAGGCTTTGTCTGCTAGTACCAGTACATATTGGTCATGTAATCTATCCATTTCAGTTACAACTTCTGGATCACTAAATGCAGAAGGAAACCGTGTTTTCATAGTCCCTTTAAGTTTTCGAATAAGAGATTTTATCAACCATTTCATGGCTTTTAGCCATTCAGACAAAGTGTCTGGTTCTACGTCTTCATTTTTGCCCCATCGTCTGGCATAATCTTCGACATTCATAACTAAATTGAAATTCTGACGCCAATTAAAGGAACGGGCTTCTTGGTATTTAGTGCCCCTTAAAATAAGATTTTTTAGGCTTTCATTTTCAACAATAGAAACGTCGCCGGTGATGACATGCCCGATAGGATTGTATCTGAAAGGAGATGAAGCACATTAACTTGTGACAAATTTGTGTAGAAGATGGTAGATGGTAGATGTCCAAAACCTATCTGTAACTGAATAGCTTGGATGCGATGCTAGGTGTATAGCTATATGAAATGCAAGGCGTGGTCTTCAAATTAAAATATGGTGGAACACAGGACTGAACTTTTTTGTAATTTAGAACATTGAAAATGTTTAAAGCATCAATGCCTTTATTTGGTAATTTAAGTTTAAGGAAAAGACGTTTCTGTTCAGAACAGTCATCGTTTGTAACGCGTGCAGGTTTAAACAGTCTGTGATAAGCGATGTCCATTATTTACTGAGTATGTATTCTGGGGTTGAAGAAACCGTGTAGGGGTTCATTCTTGCTTCCTGAAAAAATTCATTAAGAATGTAAAAGGAACAGAATAAAGTTTGCTGCGAAGGTGATGGAGACCCAATTTTTTGCTAACGTAAGGTAAAAGAGATGAAACAGTGACATCATGTATGTAGGGTCGGTTGTATGAACGATGTCCGTGACTTCGTTTACGTCTTACGTTAGAATTAAAAAGTTCCATCACATTAACACCATTACACAGTGTGTTTGATAGATTGCCTAAATATTATCGTTACATTCATAGGGATATGCAGTGCCAAGCTGTTTAATCCAAAATTCTTCACGTTGTCTACGGAAGGGGGTACTCAAGGTGGGATTGTTGGTCCAGTGGTATATCGTTTCAATTATACGCACTCTCACAAACATGATGGAATGGTCAAGGGAGTTGAAATGTCGATAGAGTATCTGGTTACCCCCATTAATAATCTCGAATCGATGACCAGATACTCTTTTATTTAAGGGTCCCTTAGTCTCGCCAACATAAATCAAACCAAACAAGATACACCCAATTCCGTAAACGGTCTTAATATGAAGAACAATTGCGAATCCCAAACGGGATGGAACCAGGTGTCTTTGTCTTCTGCTAGCATGCCACACCCGTTGCAATTGTAACATGGAATCCTATTGAGTTCGGTTAAAATGCAATTGCTTTTCAATTACATGTATACCGACATAGATCAAATATGTGGGCTGTCATTACTTCAAAACTGTTTTCTCTGCGAACCAAATTACTTTATGTAAATCCATTTATTACCAGAATAATTAATCTCTTAATGTCATTATTTCATTTGTATCAGTTGTCTACAGCGACTTCTTTTAACCACACGAAATTACAAATCCTTAAGCTGATCAATAACCACAGTTTACTATTATTTCATAAATAGTGTATCAGCAATATGCAAAGCTTGATAGAATATCAAGATATCTCCTACCTTCTATCATTTTACTATTGTTTATATCATTAACAATACCAAAGTTATATTTTTACAAAGGAGGCCACACAAATGCCCAAGGAGATTGTTTCTGTCGATAAGACTCGAATTTGATATAAATGTATATATTTCCGAAAGAAAAAGCGGTAAATGCTATTTAAGTATGAAATAATCGACTGGTACCAAAATAAATAGAGGATATTTGACAATTGTTTTTGAATAACATGTTCATTACATCGAGTGCGACAGGACAATACACATTTACAACATGTGCACAAATTTATATATGTAAGAAGTAGTTGTGTATGATAATGCTATAGTTATTCATACATTCTTACATCCCTGCACGCTTCCCACTGATAACATATTCTTCGCCTGGTTCGTGGTGTTAAAGGTGCTAAAGAAGGATGATAGCAGTAGGTTCCCATTAAAGAATAAGCAACAACTCCCATATCAGACATGTTTGGACATTTTAACATGAATTTAAACACTTGAGCCGAGAATCTTTCATTTCCATTTTCAAAACTTCATTGAACATCTCATTTTGTGCCACTGTAAACATGTTTTTCCAATCACCGATCTTTCCTGAAAGACAGTTAAAGCCATAAAATCATATAATTGAAAATAAAATGATAATGTAAATATATAAACAATGTATAGAATGGATAAACACTTTTGCAGGTCGCGCACATACATTAGATATCATCATCATCATCATCTGCAGTATTTATATTATTATTATTATTATTATTATTATCTATAATTTCGTTAGTATCTACATTAACCATTATGTACGTTGTATTGACTTACCTTTTCTGTAAATATCTCCTCTAAATTTAAAACCTTCCATTTTGTCTACGAGCTTGTCTTCTTCTGTATGCGATTTGATACCTGTTATGTTCGCTTTTTTCATGTTCACAAAATTACATTTATAAACAATATCCTGTAATAATGTAATGTCGTGTTCTACCTCTAGGAACGCTGCGAGCTTTTTCACTTCCTCTAATGTATTCTGAAACCGGAAGTCAATAATTTAATTTAATTTTTTATGAATTCTTTATTTCTAAACTTGTTATCGGTATCGGATCTTATTACACATCATTATAAATGTGATCAAATTTATCATATAGATGTAATATAGATAGAAATTGGCTCAGAACATGTGGATCAACCTTTAAATTATATAACAAATGCTCAAAAGCTAATATAGTAATCTTTTAAAGTGGTTACACTCAGATAAATTGAGGGATACATTTCTGCTGACAATAACACATGGTTCCATAGATATTTTAACCATTATTATTAGCATAACTAATTTACATTCTATACGTGTATCTTTAGATGTGACTGGCTAATAGATTAGCTTGAATAACAAAATTTTTAAAATGTTCAATGTTTACATGGGCTAGATAGAAAGGGAACTAATTTAATTTTTAAAATTTTTTAGATAACATATAAGGTATACACAAATATTAATTTAATGATAGAATTTTTTTTCATGAAGTTATCGAACGAAAGTTATAACTTATACTGCCATTAGCTACTTCAGCTCTTAAATTTTATGCTTTGATATTAATGTGTGTTTTTTACCATTTGCATATCTTCGTAGAATATTGTATGGATTTGTGCATTGTTGTTGTTCCTGCTAGCGTCTTCATATTCCTTTTCATACCTAAACCAACCACCGAGTAGTTTCCCTTGAAAAAAATAACATTTTATTATGTTTAAGATTGGTTACACACTTTATACGATATCTGTCTAATACATGTTTATATTTTTTTTTACAAAACTAACATTTTCCTGTGTATAAAATTTCTTGCAAATAATCAGATAAGCCAGGGCGTGTTCAACATATAAACCTTTCATATTCAGAAGCATACTAACAAGTAACACGTAATTGTCACAGGAACACCGGTAATCAACGTTCTCACATTTTACGGTCCGTTTAACTGTTTCCAATTACTATGTTTAACTAAATGCAATATTGAGTTAACTGTTCGATAGCTGTTCAGTAGAGGGTTCATTCCTCAATTAATTTGACGGTGGACTCGCAAAGGGTCGACCGGTCAATAGGGGATGCTTACTCCTCCATGGTTCCTGATCCCACTTCTGGATTTCCAGAGGTCCGTGTTTGTCCAATATTCACCAGATTTGTTTAATCTCCCATGGATATACTGACGATTAATACTTTGGTATGCATGGTTGATTAATTGTGTCTTCAGTAGAAATTATAGTTTTTATGTTTTATGTTTTAATTTCTAGAAGGGAATGTCCTAACATTTACATTTACATTTCTAATTCATGTAATGCCATGCTAGTACTCACATTTCCTTTGTATGACATTTTCAATGTAAGTCGACCACGGTATTTGAGTTATACATGATGACTTTAGATGGTAATAGAACGACACAGTTACATCTTTAGGGTTGCGGACGACATGTACAACTTTTGCACCATATTTACAATGTGCCTGCGGTAGATAGTAATAAGGTAAATGGGTCACTAATACTCTAGGATTCTCTATGTTCTCCAGTTCATTCAAATCATCTACAATTTCCAGGTAGTTTCCAGCCATGTCTTCGGCGTATTCTGTTTTCCCTTTCAATAGCATATTAAGTATCTCGAATACCCAATGAGTCCCTAAAATATACAACCATCATAGAGTTTATATATGGCAATCATGTAATACATAATTATTTCTTACAAACTCTCATACATTAAAATGGATGATTCCCAGTATTCAATGCAAAATTTGATATAATATGCACTTAATGTCTCTGATATCGATAATGAAGGTTATGTTCTGCCTATCTTTGCTTGTATTTCACAAAATCAAACAGGAAACCTAGTCTCAAAAATAAACACTACTTATTTCTCTTAATGCAATATCGCTTTATCCGAATATAATACATTTTTATTCAAATACGTATGCCCGGGGTGTTGTGTTATAAACATTATATTAAAGTTATAATGCCCAAAACGACCATTCTGTCAGTTAGACTGCATCAGTTGAGCTCCAATTTGAAATAGATTTTCTAAAGAGAAAGTGGTGTCAGAAGGAGTCAGACTTTACCAAATAAAATAAATGCGAAAGAATAACTGTAATAACAGTGATACAACTTTGTATTTTAAATATATAAAAATGTTAATTTGTGTACAAATTAGGACTTAAGTCCATATCACCCGTTTTCTGTGAACTGGGGACAGAGACTGAGACTGTATATGTTTCCTCTTCCTACATTGTAAATCGTCTGATTAAGTAAAATGAAGAAGCACCAATGGATAATCGCATTCCAGAGTCCATTACAACACTACAAATCGGATAAAAAAACAGGTCTCAACATTAATAATAATTGTAGGATGGAACCAGGTGGCTGGAAGGAATCAGTGTCCCTTGTCAAAATGCCACACCCGTGGCAAATGTTACATGGAAACCACTCGAGTTCGGTGAAAAGGTCAAGCTCGTTGAAAATGTCTTCAAATAGTCCGTAGACAACAATGTAATATCTAATTGCATTTATAGAGCATGGCTGTCTTACAGACATCAGTGTATTTTAAACTAATGAATATTAATTACTAATAAGCATGGCTGCCGTAACTCCGTGCATCACGCAAAAATACCAAATACTTTCCCCCCGAGCGATATGAAATACATATATCATGTAAATACTATACATATTATGCAAAGTTCTAGTTTTGTCACAAACGGCCAAAACAACTGGTCAAGTCTATATCTGTAAATAAGCAGGTAGATATCAAATACATAAAAAAGAAAATGAAATAGTTTCTTATATCTCATTATTAAATTGCAATACCTATCGAATTCAAAGTACTAAGGCTATCGAAGTTGTATAGAAAATTCCACAAGACAATGACAATGAGTACTAAATATTACAATGCAAATCGTTAGATGTGTACATAGTTGGGAAGAGTGGGCTGGTACTGTACCGGTCTTATATAGGAAAACTACGTTGGTCATACTAAGTTAACCTATAATATTTCACTTACCGCAGTGGACTAATTAGTTAATCTAACCGAGAGTTACACCTCGGCGAACTAATTGTATATACATAAAATACTAAACCAAATCGGAGTATAAAATGCCTCTCAAGAGCCACATACTTTATCCGTACTATTAGCAACCCGCGCTGAACGCCTCGTATTGGTGCGAATTTAACGAAAATACATAGTCCCTTACTCTAACAGCTTACCTCGCTCAGTTGAAGCTGGCGAAGTTGTATGAATAAGACATCATTTGTAAGAGCAGAAATTAAACTTTTTATTCATATATAGTTTGTTACAATTATTTTATCATAAAAATGAGTAATTATGAGTTGAAAACGAAAAACGTTCATAAATGCAGTAATCGCGATAGCATGTTGTTGAAGTCGTCGATTAAACATGAGGGGTACACGTGATTCGGGTTGCAACAGGTCAAACCTTTATGAATACTGATGAAACTTGCCATCCAATTAGGTGAGATATTTATCTATGTATAACGACGGGGTTTCGTGTCGGTATGTGACGAGATCGTAATGTGACAATGTTGTGTCGTTGTTGTTTTCGCTGGAGCTGTATCCGCTGTTGTGTTGTTAACGAACGGGGTGAGGGAATGTTGGCGAGAAGAAGAGTAAGAGACGTTGTGTGTGGCGTTGTGGGCCGTAAAGTAACGTGGCGCTGTGGGCCATAAAGTAGATAGAGTGCCGTGTTCCCTGTGGTCCACCAAAATACAACTCCAGGAAGAACACTGATTAAGTTAATCCGTATTTATTGTCAACCCGCAACGATGAACAGTATAATAAAATCACAAAATGTAACAATAAAATGCAAATAGTTGAATAAAAGTAATAAGTCCTGGATGAAAATAGAAGGCAAGTTGGATATATGACCAGTAGTATACGTGGTCTCCAAAAACAAAGTAACGAGTCGGTGTTATCAGCAATGTGACTGATGTCCGAACTTAGGAATTGAAATGTTACAAAAGTATTTATAAGAATTTGGAACAATGGTTTGTAAATATTAGTTCTGGTATCAGTTTGAGAGGTGTTGAGTCAATTACCAAACAATAGCAAATTAAATGTTAGACAGATGTATATTAATATAATTGAGACATTAAATAAGTACATAATTGTTTTGACAGTAATAAAAATAATTATGTAAAAAGAGGATTAACATGTGAAGTAAGTCAATTTCCCGTATTATAATTATTGTCCAGGTGTCACAAAGTCTAGGCATATGTAGTGAGAAAACATAAACAATTGAATCTGTAAATTGATGATTATAATCCGTGTGTTACGGAGTAAATTAAAAAGTAAACATATGTGAAAATAGAAACACAATTTTGTTTTGCAAAGTCCAGAAATAATAAAAATAAAAATGTCTGAATTCATCTTGGTGATATATGCACCGTTTTTTACCTGCATCTTAATTAGAAGCGAAGTTATTGCACCTCGAAGTTTTGCTGTTATAGCACGAATATTGTCCAGTAAGTCATTAAAAACATATATCAACATTAAATATACATCCTAAGAATTATTTTGGTATAATTCGCAAGTTTATACGTGAACGTTTTTCCCTACTGCATCGCGGCTCAAATGTAGGTCATCTCCATTCATAAAATTTATGCAGCGCGTCACTTTTGGCGCCATATTGGATTTTTTACGATATTGTTTACAGTTAGATTTCACCACGCGATCCTGAGTTAATTACAAGATTTCGTCATGCACATCGTGTTTTGTAGTTATTAAAGCCTCCAAATAAATCAGGACTTCAATATTTTAGCGATTTTTAATGATGTACTGACGAATTGAAATGAGAATTTCTCCTGACGCCCGGTCTTCATTTTCACGTATAAACTTTTAATGTACAATTACACCAAAATACATGCTGTCACGCATTTTGTTGTTTATTTTTAATTTCTATTATGCATAGACATTATTGATCGTATTGATGATCAGTAGTTATATGTAATATCCATTATCTAAAAATTTACACATCATGCACCGTTTACAGTACTGCATCAGTACATGTATAATTGAGGGAAGGGGTCCGTGGCACTGTGTTTTGCCCCAAGAGTCAATTCTATGCGATTTTTTGGACATAGATTTAAATATAATAATAATAAAATAAACACATGAGGGGAAAGTGATCTATAAATACGTAACTGGGATTAAAATGTCTCTAAAATGAAATGTGAAAATGACTCACTTTTAGTTTAATGTATACCATAGATCTCATCTGTGACTGTATATATAATAGTTAGTCACTAGTAAATACTTTAGCTTATGCTCTTACTTCATAGTATTTAGGGCTAATACTCTTTTTGATTTATTTTTACAGCCATTTTGAACATTTCACAAGCCGGCCTGCCTCAGTCTGTATCACGATCAACTCTTGGTCGTGACTTCGAGTCTAGCGGGCGGCAGGTTGGTTTCCTGTCCTTTTCGGCTTTCGATGAGACAGTAAAAAGTACTACTATGAGCCAAATACTGCTGATATAATGTTTCTATAATGTGTACATTCGAGCCAGGAACCTCTTGCTCGGTAGATGAACATTCTTTCCATCTGTCACTGATTTGTACAAGCATCATACCGTCTTACATACTTCCCTGTCCGGGACTGGAACCCGACTTACCTTGACCAGGAATGTTTCCAATACATGTATGTCTACTAACCTGATTTGGGATATGTACTAAGCAATACGTCGGTTGTTCTCACTTGGAAATTCTTTATATCTTCAAAGCGTTTGTCTGCATCTGTCTTAAGAATAAGTTTTGGGAAAGGTGGAAATTCAATGCCATCATAAACAGGTCCTTGAAAGAACTCTGTCGGTTGTTGTCCTTCCATGATGCTTCAATCTACGAATGAAATCAGCTATTTATATATCGTAATTAATTATAAAAACATATAACGACAAAAATCATCAGCAGCAGCAACAGAAGCAGCAGCACCATCACCACCAGCAACAACAACAATTACCCAGGTTACACCATATTATTTTAGTTATGATCGTATCACGCCATAGCTAAGCGATCGAAAATGGCAAATATATTCTAATGTAACAAGAACTAGAGGTTACGTTTGTCTTGCCAAGAAAAGCTTTCGATCTTAATATATTAAACATTTTTATTGCAGATATCCTTGGCAGGGCTTTAGATTTAACAATTAATATAATTACTTAATCTTGAAAAAAATACTTTACCCTACTACTAAAGCTGTAAATTGCACTCCCTTTAATTTGTCTAAATTGTTTTTTGTTTAACGTTCCACTCAAGGATATTTCACTCATATGAAGAAGTCACCAAATGCCGTTGAAGGGCTTCAAATTTTGGCCTATGTTCGGCACTTATGGTCATTGAGCAGTGAGGGTTCTTTAACGTACCGACACCTACTGTGACACTAGACCTCGGGTTTTTTTTGTTTCATCAGAAGAAATAGAAACCAACCTGCTGCCGGGTGGACTCGAACTCACGACCTCAATATCAAGAGTCCAGCGCGGAACTGACTGAGCCAGGCTGGCTCTATTTTGTCTCAATGCTTATCTCTACGCCACATCTGCTTTTAGGTATGATATACAATTGGCTGTGTATTTTTCACTTTGATGTTTTGTTCATTTTGCCTGTGTACTTCTTATTACCTCTATTGATCTTTTTGTCCTTATATTTGTGTTTTGTATGTATTTCAAATTGGAGCTCAACTGATGAAGTCTGATTGAAAGAAACGGTGTCGTCTTGAGCATTATAACTTTGGTATTATGTTTATAATATTTATAACCACTAGGTCGTTGCCACTGCTGGTGGGTCGTTTGAGTCCCCGAGGGTATACATAAACCTAGTACCTGGTATTTCGGTACCAGCTGTTCATCTTATACTTAAGTAATATTTGGCACTGTTAACACTATTTAAATTCGAAAATTGTCTAGAGCTAGGATAGTCGTTTTTTACAGTCGTTACTCTTAGACGGATTTCGGCTATACTTTTAGAGATATTATTTGGCCTTGTATAATACCACTTTGTCTTTAGAAAATACACATACTTTTCAAATTGGAGCTCAACTGATGAAGTCTGAATGACAGAAACGGTGTCGTCTTGAGCATTATAACTTTCGTATTATGTTTATAATATTTATATTAGGAAACGCCATCTCAGAGTCATTCAGTGTTAGATCAGGGTTAAGGCAAGGATGTATTCTGTCACCAATATTATTTCTGAAGGTCATTGACTGGGTACAGCGGAAAACAACAAGAAATAGAAATGGTATACAGTGGACAATGTTAAGCCAGCTTGAAGATCAGGACTTCGCAGATGACCTCACGGGAATTTCATCTACAAGACGCTTATTAAAAGAAAAATAACATTTGTAAACGAGTATGCAGGAATGACTGGCCTACAGATCAATGACCAAAGATCAAACTGATGGCTATTAACATCATTCCACCCGATTCCATCTCAATCAACAACAACCCAATAGAGAGAGTGAGTGGGTTACTTTACATACATAGGAAATACGATAAGGCAAGGTTATCAAAAGTCCGATCAGCCTTCGCAAAACTTCAGCCCATCTGGAAGTCGAAGGTCTACGGGATATGAATATTTCTTTTTCTGAGAAACTAATTATTCTATTTAATCATTTATGCAAAAATGAGCTAGAATGCAAAATCCACCCTATAGAACCAATGGTATATAAAACTACTGTATACAGGGTTATTTTCGCCCCGTGTTCTTTTTGCCCTAATGCACATGCAAATAGTTTCGCCGCGTTTTAAGTTCGCCCACACTTTTGTTATTAATAATAGATGAATTTACCATTTAGAATTCGCCCTCTGACGATCAGGGCGAAAGGGGCGAAAATAAAACTGGAGTAAAAATTCCCTGTATACAGTAATCTGTTACTCTTCTTTATCATTTTGAAAATTTTTTTTTATATATTTCACTTGAGACAATATAAAAATTATGTAGTAGTAATCATTAATTAGTTAATATCCGCCTAATTTCCATTCTGGCTTTGCAATTGCAATTTGCAATAATATGTTGAACTACCATATATGTTCTAATCATCTCTCATTGTCAATGAATTTCACTATATTAATTATTTCTTTCTTCTGAATTACTACCATTGAATTTGTCATTTTTGTCTGTTTTTATGATGAGAATTCCCATTATCATATGACAGAATATAAAAAGTCTCAGATGCCAAGGTATAAATCATTAGGAAGTCCAGGATATAGGTACAAATCTGGTAAAAAATAGACAAACACGGACCTGTTGAAATCAAGAGGTGGGATCAGGTGCCATGGAGGAGTAAGCATCAACTGTCGATCGGTCACACCCGCCGTGACCTCACAGTCAAATTAAAATAAAGTACATGAGGAACGAATCCTCGTCATAATTGGTACAGACATCTCAACAACTGCCATCGAACAGGTAACTTAACATTTCACTTAGTGAAAGAGAGACTGTTAAACCGACCGTAAAATTTGCGGAACGTTGACATCAAACGCGGTTTCCGATATCCCTATGTCAATAATTTGTCAGTGATATGGGGATATTACTACTTAAATGTGGAAAATTAACGATGGGAAAGCCGAAGTCGTCGCGTTTGTCGTATAGCTAAGTTGTTAATTTCCCGTCTATGTCTATAGTTAGTAAAATGTCTAAGTATGAAGCGTGTGTGCTTGATTCTGTTGTATCTTTAATATCTAGTTCGCCGGTATATATCGCATCGACATATGTATGGAAATTGTCATTATTAATTGACAAAACGTCGTCGATATATCTAAATGTCAAATTAAAGGACACTGCTAACTTTTTCTTCTTTTGATTCAACAGTTTCTGAATGAAATATGCTTCATATGAATAAATGAACAGGTCAGCCGGTAAAGGAGCACAATTGGGTCCCATAGGAATGCCGACAGTTTGTTGAAAGACCACGTCTCCGAACATTGTAAATATATTGTCTATTAGAAATTCCAGCTTCTTTTTTATATCAACGTCAGTGTATTTATGTGTAGAATCAGAGTGGTGTTTGACAAAATAAGTATCATGATAACCAATCGCTAGGTATTTAAATTTCCGGGTATTGCTTTTATTAAAAAAAAACCAGTTGTTTATGATGCTTCTCCCTTTTACATTTTTATGTGGAATTGTGGTGTAAAGAGTAGAGAAGTCGTATGTTTTGATAATGTGAATCTGAGAAAAGTTGTGTGCCTTCAAATTATCCAAATGTTGTTTAGAATTTTTAAGTATCCACAGCTGGTTTACACAGCTTCGGGAATAAGCAACTGTACAGTACTACTGAAGTTTCTCCTTGATGGTTGTTAGTATCTTGGTAAAGAGTTAAGATAAAGGTTTGGTAGAACTTTTCCTGGATCCTGCTATGTACCCCTGCTTATTTGAGGTTTTGTGAAGTTTAGGTATCCAATATAGATATGGTAGTGTGTTTGTAGGATTTCCAGAATTCTTACAGAAGAAATATATATGTAAATGTTTTTATAATTACTATATAAAGTGGGAAATAAAAAATATGTCTTACCTAAAACTCTGGCTATTTGTTTTTGTACGACATTCAGAAATAACCACAAACCTCTATAATAATATTCTACTTTATCTTGGTATACGTATACCTTGTATCGTGATAATGAGGTACAAAATATGTATGTGACGTATGTGACACCACATAATTAATTACTTGTCAAGTAATTCATTTAAATTAAAACATTACAAGTTCACACTAATACACGTATTCAAAACATGTATTTGCTCTGTAGTTTGAATGGTGACTAATAATTGTAGCTCTTGTTTTTCTAGATTCTGATTTTCCTGTGCAATGAGTTCATCAGTGCATTTATCTTTCTCATGGTGATATTATTCCATTCTTCCAAAAAGGCATCCCTTAGTTTGTCGAGAATATTGGGGTATTCTGACGCACGCCCTTTTACCCTCCTGCCCAGTTTGTCCAATAGATGATCGATTGAAAACAAATCTAGACTGTACGGAACCTACTCGCGTGGTTTAATGTTATTATTTGCAAAAACACTGTTGACAAACTTTGTCTACATGGGACCGGGCGTTATCATGCAGGGAAATTAGCTGATGCTGATGCACGCACTGAGCTGCATAGGGGTTGATGATTTAGTTAATATATCTTACACTGGTAAACGTCCCAGCTACTACAATCAGTGGTGATTGTGTCTCGTGATATATCTCTCCGCAGACAATAACCGACCTACCCCTGTCCTTCACAAGACTGCAAACGTAGGCTACGCGTTCCCCACCAGGTTAATGTACATGTCGTTGTGACTACAAATTATTACTGTATTATAGCACCCAAAACCAGTTTTAGTCATTTCATTGAAAACATGAAATAAAGAAATATTTTTTATCTTTAAGACATGTATCATTAATTGTCAAAAACCTATAATTCAAATTTTAGAATAACTTTTATGCAGAAATATGGAACGAACATATACCAAAATATTAACCGTTAGATCGTCGAAGAAACAGTATACAAATCTGGTAAACACTGCACAAGCACGGACTTATTGAAAAATCAGTGGTCGGATTACTTGATATGGAGGAGCACGTATCCTCTGTTGAACTGTCACCTCCGCCGCTTGTCACTGTCAAATTCAAATCAAATGAAATAAGGTCGGGATCAATTTTCGTTACAATCGGTATACAATTCAACAATTTTTCTTGAACAGATAACTCAACATTCATTAAAGGAAACAGTAACTCTAAACAAAGTGAATATAATGTCCGTACCTTTTCTCAGGTTAAACGCGTTTATGATGAAATTTCTAACAGACTATATATATGTAATGTTCGGAGCATTGTCGTTCAACAAACCGTCGGCATTCCTATGGGAACCAATTGTTCCCCTTTATTGGCCGTCCTGTTCCTTTATTCATTTATTCATACGAAGCAGACTTCATTCCGAAACTGCTGAATCAAAAGAAGAACAAAGCTAGCGGTGTCCTTTAATTTGACATTTAGATATATCGACGACATTATGTCAATTAATAATGACAATTTTCATACATATGTCAATGCGATATATCCCAGCGATTTGGAAATTAAAGATACAACAGAATCAAGCACACACGCTTCGTACTTAGACATTTGACTTACTACAGACACAGATGGGAAATTGGCAACTCAGCTATACGACAAACGCGACGATTTCGGCTTTCTCATTGTAAATTTTCCACATTTAAGTAGTAATATCCCATGGTCAAACACATAAGGATTTTATATTTCACAAATGATGCCAGGGCGTATTCAACATATAAAAATTTCATATACAGATGTAAACTACTCACTGACAAATTTTTGACATAGGGATGTCGAAAACCGCATTTAATGTCAACGTTTCGCAAATTTTACGGTCGATATAATAGTCTTGTTTGCAATTACTCTGTTTCACTGGATGAAATTTTGAGTTGCCTTTTCGTTGGCGGTTGTTGAGATGTCTGTACCAATTGTGACGAGGATTCGTTCCTCACGTATTTCATTTTGAGTTGACTGTGGACTCACCGCGGGTGTGACCTGTCGACAAGTGATGCTTACTCCTCCATGGCACTTGATCCCACCTCTTAGTTTCCAGAGGTCCGTGTTTGACCATTTTTGCCGGCTTTATATCTGTGTCCTGGACATTCGAAAGATTTATACTTTGGTATTCGAGATGTTTTATATTTTATGTCAATGTTGCAACAACCTATGTTTAACACACTCTAGGATATCAGACCATTTGGGTGAAATAAATGCCACATGCAGGCGAAAAGGGAATCTAATTCTTAAATGTGAAAATATAACGATATGAAAGCCGAAGTTATCACGTTTGTAGTATGTTTTTTTAATTTTCCGTTTGTTTTTTTTAAAAAGTCTAGGTAGGAAGCTTATTTGTGTATGTCAGAAGTCTTTTATTTCTAGTTCGTTGATATATACAACAAAAGATATTGATCTACAAAAAGAATTGATATCAGTATTTGTTAGTCAGCTTCAGTAGCCAACATAGAATGTTTTAGTAATGGTGTATAAATCAAGAAATTCACACAAGTTCAAACATAATTTTGATGTAAAATGCTAATGGACTGTTGTTAGTGCAATAGGGTTGTGATGTTTTTTCTTCTTTGATTCTTGAATTACAATTAGAAATTCAAATTGTGTTAATGTTTTTCGATAATTTCGTCCCATTTAAGTCTCACGGGGATATAAAACAGATTCCAATCTCTGAGTTGCATACAAATAAAAAGGATTAATTAAAATGTCATTTCTAAACAGTCTTAGAAAAATATGTATCTATTAAAATTATATAGTATGTTATAAGCTATAATTTGTGCGTCGTGCCAGCTGTGATACACTAATTACAATTATTTAGATCAAAGGTAAGTAGAAAATCAAATTAAATCGGTGTTACATGATACACTATAAAACATATTGTTCCATTATTATTGTTTTTCCAAAATAAAATAAAAAGATTGATGAGCTTAGTTCTACATGACACCTGATCCCACTTCTGGAGTTGCTAAGTGTCAGAATTATTCACTTATTATTATTTTGACCTATTGTCTTTCGGATTTCCTACTGTTCACATTTTATAACAATGTTTTATACATTTTTGTAATTAAAACATTGAAGTGACAGTATAAATTATAAACACAAATAACCCAATTCAAGTGCTGAAGACGATTGCTATGGTTACAAATTCATCAGCTGAGTCCGAATTTTAGATAGATGTATAAATATTATACAAGGTTATACAATAAAACTAAATGTATATCCAAAATCGTCTAAGAGTAACTCAAATGATGACCATCCTGTTTTTAGGAATTAATTTAAAGTTTCCATCAACCTATCGCTAAACCACTTTATAATGTCAAATTTAGGCTGAACAAATGGTGGCAGTATAAGTAGGCTTTACTTTATTAAAATGTGTTGCATACTTGTTTCATTGTGGTCCATAAGTAAAACGTTTATAGCCATAACACAGTACATTACTACCAGCAGAAAATTTCAAATAAACATTTATCAATTTGCTTTCTCTTATTACACACCGTAGAGGGATGTATCATATCTTCGACAATAATTGTGCTAGTACGGAATTAATTATGTGTTAAGAGCATGCATTTTAAATACAAAATGATCAATATTGGGAAAAAACTAAATTACAAATAAAAAGATTCACATACGCCGATAATTTCTTTGCCTTTGTATACATCTCATAAAAAGTATGACAACAGATCAAGCACAATTCCGACGGTGAATATGGAAATTTTTTTTTTTTTTTTTTTTTTTTTACTGATTGACATTTTATTGACAAAAACACAAGACATGCCTGTTTACATTTATGGTCCCAAAAACAGGTCCAGGCTACCTGTGAAACATCACACCAACACAATAAACACAAAGTACACGCATACCTGGTACAAATAATACTGTGAACTTGTTTTTAAGTGCATATATATACATATCTATACCCCCTCTTCATTTATATTCAAAGACTTGCATGCATGTATCCAAATATTTATACATCAATTTCATATTTTATGTACGTGCAAACACATACCAGTACCTACATGTATACACATATATAAATAAACATGCATACACATACATACATATGTATACATACACACATCACACATCACTAACTCATTTATTGTTTTTGATATTACAATATTTATAATAAAAGTTCAGTCTATAAAAAAGTAAAACACTGACACTGGCCCAAACATATTCTAAACCATACCCACTATTAAAATATATGTAAATAATATTATTTTAACTTTCTAAAATACTTGTATTTTTCATGTTAATTTTTCACTAGTAATATTCTTTTAATATGAATGTCAATTTATACTCTTTATATATCTTAAGTATTATCAACGTTTTTATAAATGTATACAGCTATGTCAAACTACAAATACATTGGTAAATAAATGATAATTCATCATTTACTTTTAATATAATATTGACAACATGCTTCCACTTCCAAAATCAAATACATGCATATCATATATGCACTGTACATTACAAATTAGTTTAATATTTGCTATAAATCTACATGCAAAGTAATGTGTAGAAACATACACTCAACATACATGCATCCACCTCTACAATTTAAAACCATGTTGTCATTACCTGCAGATGAACACATGTATACATTTTAGAAAGTATATATTGACTGAATTAATACAATTGTATAAGCAACTTTTATAATTCAAGTATATTTTTAACTTTAAGTTATATTATAATTTACTTATTCATTCTTTATACCATATTAGTCCTGTCCCACCTGCAAGTATATATACAGTGACTTTTAATTTTTGAGAATTTTTGAAAAATAATTTTTGCCATATTTGACACTATAGTGACCATAATGTTACCTTATAAATGAGTATAATTTCGTATTATAATTACATAAAAAAAGAAAAAAATTCTCGTAAACTTATACACGTAAATACCTGCATACATATACATCATGATATAAATATACATATACACGCACCAGCACGTGCACATCATGTACAAATATACATTGTTAAAATATCACACATGCATGCTACAGTGTAGCTCACTGAAAAAGATTTTTCCACTGATCCCACTTTTTTCAAAGTGTTCTAAATCACGTTTTTCTGCAACACTTTTTCTGCAATAAAGCATTTGTAATGGGATGATGTTTATATTAATATTTTTTCTAGTGGAATAATATATGAAATATTTTGTCTGGATTATAATTGAAGGATATAGGATTGGTTGGTGAAACAGTATCTATTTTCCCAAAAAGGATATATGGTTCATTAAAAATTATATTTAAATTAATCTTATTTAAAATTAAGTCTGAAAGATCACTCCACAACCGTCTTATATCATCACATTGGCAGAATAAATGTTTTATTGTTTCCTCTGTGGTTCCACATATTTTACATAAAACATTTTTTGTGATTCCAATTATTTTAGATAATAGTTTGAGGGGAGAATTCTGTGTTGTAGTCTAAATTGGAACCATTGTAGGGTTACGTGTTTTGTTTTTTTAAAAGGAATGTTGTTGCCATTTCATATTAAGAAAGTTTTTGCTCGTTTTCCCACTTATATTCTGATGTAGGTTTTATGTTATTATCAAATGTCATTAAAATATGTTTGCATCCTTTTTGTCATTAATTAAAATATTTACAAATGTTGGTATTATTGGTCTTTCAAAGACTTCTGTTGGACATTGTTTAAAATTGACTGATTTTTTAAAGTGCCATATACTGGATTATAACAAAAAATCATTAGAGATTATATTGAATTTATTCTTAAAATCAATAAAACTAAGCATATTGCCATTTTCATCAGTTAAATCTGAAATTGTTTTTATGCCTTTTTCATACCAACCTTTTATAGAAATATGTTTATTATCTATTTTCATTTTATCATTAAACCAAATAGGTGTGGACAGGTATGCATTATGTGTATTAATTTTGAAATTATCTGTTGTTTCATACCAACACTGAAAGACATCATGCCAAAATGGATTGACATTTAGTTTGGTTTTATCTTTAAACAAAAACTCTGGTCCAAAATCGGATTTAAACTTGGAATCAAAATATTGTTTTTTAAAATTTTCAGTCCATGTATGATTGGTAGATGTTGCTAATCTCCTCATCCAGGTTACTTTTAAAGCTTTCATAAGTTTGTTAATGTCAATCATTTTAAGACCCCCTTTGTCATATTCACATGCAATAGTTTCTCTTTTAATTTTCTCTACAGTATTTTGCCATATGAATCTATATAATTTAGTGTTTAAAATATTTATGGTTTCTACACTAGGGTTGGGCAACGAGAGGAAAAGGTAGTTAAGTTTTGATATAATTAGTGTTTTTATAATTGTTATTCTGCCAATAGGTGTCAAAATTCTCTTGGACCATTGTGATATCAATGTATCTATCTTTTTCAATTGCTTTGTATAATTCATGTAAACCATTTCATTTAAATTTTCGGTAAAATTCATAATATCATATGTTAAGTGTGTATTTTCACCATACAAACATACATACATACATACATACATACATACATACATACATACATACATACATACATACATACATACATACATACATACATAAACTCATACATACATACATACATACATACATACATACATAAACTCATACATACATACATACATGCATACATACATACATACATACACACACATACATACATAAACTCATACATACATACATACATACATACATAAACTCATACATACACATACATACAATTAATACATGAACACATAAACTTACATACATACATACACCTTCCCCCTCTTTTTTTCAAAGATAGACATAGGTGTTGAAAATAGGGGCTTAGCCCCCAGGCATTTCTTGCGCGTGTGTGTGTTTTAAGTTGGTTTAGCCCCCCACTTTCAATTTGCTTCCAACGCCTATGCATGTTTACTATATTCAATACCCATAGGGAAACTCAAACCATATAAATGGGTAATTATCAGTATTTTTACAATTGTAACAAGTCATTAAGTTGGTTTACTTTGACATTTTTTTCAGACCATATAATTTACAATTTGTATATATTCCTATATCTGTGATCTGGTTGAAAAGACTTTTGACAGGCCATAATAATTAGTCCTAAACATAATTAGGAACTGGTAAATTTGATAAAAAATTATATTACATTTTTACATACCCTTCTTGATTTTATATACCTTATATATAAAAAGCATTCTACGTGGCATACACATTTAAACATTGTAACTGTAACTTGTAAGTGACACACCTCAATTGAGATGAATTCTACATGCAGCGGCACATAAGTAATATATGGTACACAATTCATGTAGTTGATTTTATGAGTCTGATATAAGTTAGAGTTACACTGTGATATATATGAGACTAAAATTAACTAGGCAGACATAACACACTAATTAATATTGGCTAAGACACACATAACACATACGTTTACTGTTCACCATTAAAAACACAAGTTGTATCTTAGTTTCGGACACATACATTCCTGACGTTAAATAAATTAAGTAACATTTATGAAGGATATTTACATCCGTTCAAAACAGGACTCCGACAATGTCTCTTTTCATAGTATGGTTTCAATGTCTGTTTACTTTTCAGATTTCCGCGTCCGTTCAAATCAGGACTCCGACATTGTCTCTTTTCGAAACGATTCTATAGCATATAGTAAATCTTGATTTTTACACAAAAATATGCTATTTGATTGTCATTTGATAATATTTAGGGACACCTATGATCATATACAATAATTATATTCAGTTTATCTTAAGTCCAAAAGCTTCAGCTTGAGGTAAATTGACCTGACATCTCAACTCTGCCACCGAAATCCGACTACTAATTTTAATGTGCTGGCATCAGCCAAAATCTAGGAAATCGAAAACGAACCAAAATTTGAGTAACTTTTTACTTCAAATAATTCAGAATGATATCCTTAATAATTATTTAAAAGATTATTTAAATAGAATTAGAATTGGTGAGAAATCAACGATTATTTATTTCGAATCCGCCGCTAATCGAATCTTTTCGATCCGACTCGGTAGTATTACTAACCGATTACAAATTATGATTGTTAACGAAAAATAAGTGATTTTAGTGTCATTTAATGGTATAATTAGAAGGATATTATCATAAACGATTGTGGTATATACTTTACTTAAAGTTTAAGTATAACAAATTAACTTAAATCGATCCAATACCTCGACTCCGCCGTCGATTTTTTATTTGATTTTTTTGTTTTACGCCATACTCAACAATCTTTCAGTCATATGTTTATTGGTGGAGGAGAAACCCCGGTTACCCGGGTAAAGACCACCGACCTTCCGCAAGAAAACTGGCAAACTTTCCCACTTAATTCGAAATGACCCTAGCGGGATTCGAACCATAGGTGAGAGGCCTTGTGTTTTAAAGCGCAATGCTCTAACCACTTGGCCACGGAAGCCCCGACTCCGCCGTCGAATCCGACTACTAATTTTAGTGTGTGCCAACGTAAGACAATGTCACGTATATCGAGTCCAAAAAATAATTTTGTATAATTTTCTACTGTGAATGATGTAAAATACCGCAATAAAGATATACTAAAAATATTGTATTCTTTGAATAGTATTGGGGAAGAAATCGATAACCATTTGTTCGAATCCGCCGATTCTCGAATCCGACTCCGCCTTAGATTACTACTTTTAGTGACCACGAAGCTAAACACATAACTGATAGCCGGTTTATATAGTTTGTTAACACATTTCGCCGGAGATAGACTCTGATTTCGGCATAAAGTTTATGTTGTAGGGTTAAAGTTATAATGTAAACACTTGGGGAGGAAAAAAGGAGGGAAACAAGGATAATATTACGGAAGGATTAAATTATAGCCATAAAGTGTAGTCAAACAAACGTGAACAGACAGTGCAGTCGACGATAAAGTAATATTTAGTCATAAAGATCAGATTTTTAAGGGACATCTGTTGTTAATGTATATAAGATTGCTTGAGAAACCCAGTTTGACAATTATTAACCAGTGCCAGTGTTGGAGATAAAAATCTGCAATCATTGAAAATATGAATACACACCTAAGGTAGAAAATAGAAATTAAAAACGAAAATAGAAATTACATACACAGATTATGGAAATACATTTGAGGTTTTAGCATACGAGATAATATCCAAACCGCTGAGAAATTCGTCTCGTTGAATTATGCGCTGTTAAAGAAAATTCTTCATGTAGAGAAATTGGTCATTCTAGCAATATTTTCATGTGGAGATTAAACGTTGTCTCCTGTATCTCCTCGCAATTAATACGTTGGTATATGTGGATTTTGATTTTTATATTTATATACATACAGAAATTGTGTTTTGTCGTACAAAATACTTCATGAGCATGCGTAGCTTTTGTTGTTATTTCTAATGTTAGCGTTGCGTATTGATGCATTTATGTATTTGTTATAGTAGAAAATCCACATAAAGAAACGTGTCGTGTAGCAACAGGTATGTAGAGATAGATATATTGTGGTAGCAGCGCTTTTGTAGACATAAATATATCGTGTTAGCAACGTTTATGTAGCAAAAGACATATCGTGGTAGAAAGTTTTGGAGAGATCGATATATCGTGGTAGAACGTTTATAAAGAGGTCGATATATCGTGGTAGAACGTTTATGTAGAGATTGATATATCGTGGTAGAATTTGTTTGTTTGTTTATTGTTGTTTACATCCCACTCAAGAATATTTCACTCATATGTAGACGTCACCAAAACATTTTTGGCCTATGCTCGGCACTTACGACCATTGAGCAGTGAGGGTGCCGACACCTCCAGGTTTTACATCCAAAAGACAGGAATCCAACCTGTCGCCGGCGGGACTCGATTCACGACCTCACGATCCAGAGTCGAGCGCGCTACCGACTGAGCCAGGCCGGCTCTATCGTGGTGGAATGTTAATGTAGAGATCGATATATCGTGGTAGAACGTTTATGTAGAGATCGATATATCGTGGTAGAACGTTTATTAAGAGAACTGGGGTTTAATACTAATTCTGGTAATCCTACAAACACACGTAGCCTACTTTCAAAGGACGCGATCCTTCGAAATCTACAACCAATACTGATTTTGAGCTACCATATTCATATTGGTTACGTAAACTTAAAAAAACACGATATAAGCAGAGGTACATAGCAGGGTTTAGCAAATGTTCTACCAAACATTTATCATCTTTACTCCTTACCAAGATACTAACAGCCATTAAGGAGAATCTTCAGCAGTATTGTACACAGCGGCGTAAATCAGATGTGGATACTTAAAGGCCCGTGACCGGTCAAATTGAACTACATGAAATATCGTGAAAAGTACTCCTATTCACACATACTATTTAAAGACATAAAGACATAAACTTGTGCACACATACACTGCAATAAATCAGAAAATGATAAAAAAAACAAACAGCCCTAATTAGCGATCGCACGTGTACCATTCACTGCTGTTACATCGATACGGAAAAATGTCAAACACGAATTTACGTCAAATTGTGGAAAGCATTTCACCTAAAACTGCATTATTCATTTGTTGTATTTCTATGTATATACTTTTACCACTTTCAAGTTAAATAAATAACAAGAGTTGTCAGAAGACAACAAAGCTCGTATAGATAGGTGCAAATTATCACAAAAATTACGCATGATAACATGTCTTGCCAGTCCCTGTTTTGATATTAAATGGGTGGGGCAGTACCCCCTCATACATGACTGGATATGTTTTCCCATAACAGTCAATAAAATATATGGTTTAAGGGTGGGGTTGTGAGGTAAATTCGAAGAATGGTGGCAAATTATTAATTTTGTTTCAGCTTAATTTTCTGCCTCAAAACATTTTAACGTTCTATTTCTGTTTCTAAACGCATAGCACGATTACATTATCGATTCTATATCCCTTCTTTTTCTGTCATTTGTGTTTTGTTTATTTGCTACCTGTATGTCTTTGTGGAATGTTGGTAAATTCGGACCAATCTCAATTCATACCCATCTCAACTCGTATCCTCTTTTGTTAAGTCATGCCTACGGTTGACTGACTCGTAACCAAAACAATTCGAAAAGTTGTACCCATCGTTTTACCGATTTGTACACAATAACGTAGGAATTATTGTTACACCGATGACTTAGTTGTCAAGCACATAGAAAAACTACCCGGGCTCGATTATTATTCTACGTAGGAATCATGAATACCCGTTACGCTTTTTCGGTCTGTTCCATTCCATTCAGTTTTGTCGGAATAGTTAGTGTATATATCATGTGACCTCAACAGAATGCAGGGCAAGATCGTTTCCGGTTTCGTAAAAATTCAATGATGTCTTGTTTCAGTTCTTCTCCTAAGATTTAATTGTTGATAGATGTTGGAATACTTTCATGTAACGACTACAAGTGTCGTCACTTTCTTGTAGACTGCTTTTCATAACTACATTGCATGGTATCTAGATTCCAGATCATATATATAAGAAAAATGTTTAACTGGAAGTTCTCTGAAGCTGCATACTATTATGACAAACGGTGACAGAAAAAATCAACCCCCAAAAGGTTGATTGTGCCATACCAGTAGGAAAAACTACCCGTTTTCCAGATACCTTTTTTTTACGGATATAGAAAATTTCTGCCCTGTCATATAAACAACTGAAAAATTTGACATAGTGATTCCTAAATTTGCCATGAACTGTAAACAAACAGTATAGGGAGCCCTATCGTCGTAAAACTACGGTCCGGAATCGCTATGTTCTTTCCTACCCGTGGATTCATGTGCCCGAAATTACTCGTGCATATTTTGTTTTTATTATTCATGAATTTTAAGTAATAAAGAATAACGAATAAAGATTGTCACTGACAAAATTAGGGTCGTTCTTTCTTGTTATCATACCACGAGTATCCAGTGAGGAATAAAGATTGTCATAATCCGAAAGATAGAATTAAAGATTAATCCGCCTGTCACGTTTTTTGAATTGGATTATACCTCTGTCAGCGAAGTACTTCTGAAGCCAGTTCATTTCCACAGATAGTTGTATGTCATTTCAATACCAAACGGCATTATTTTAATAACTTTGTTGGAAAATACATGTATACCTTCATAAATAATTCTACAATCAAACCGGCGACGGATACGAATGAGTTAATCGATCGGCACGAGTCAGCTAAAACATGAGTACGAGTCAACCAATTCACTTAGGTACGACTTGTGATGGATACGAGATAACAATAACCTATATGTTGAACTTATTCATCTGAGGTTGCCTTGAATATTACGCATCTCTGTTTGTATTTATTGTCATTACGAGTAAAAATCATTTTTTGATCTTCAAACACAAATTGCTAGAAAATAGTGAATCACTCAGAAGCGTTATTAAAGGGAAGATAACAACTTTATATCAGCATTTTGCGAAGCACATTATCATTTAAAACAAAATTAACAACCTTGCTGAGCGTAAACCGCCGGTCATGGGCCTTTAAAATTTCTGAACAACTTTTAGAAAATTTAAAGGCACACAATTTTTCTCGGATTCACAGTACTGATTTTGAGCTACCAGATCTATATTGGATACCTAAGCTTCGCAAAACCCCATATAAGCAGCGGTACATAGCAGGATCAAGCAAATGTTCTACCAAACCTTACCAAGATACTAACAGCCATCAAGAAGAAACTTCTGCAGTACTGTACAGTAGCTTATTCCAGAAGCGATGTAAATCAGATGTGGATACTTAAAACTTCTAAACAACTTTTAGAAAATTTGAAGGCACATAATTTTTCTCAGATTCACAGTATCAAAACATACGACTTATCTACTCTTTACACAACAATTCCACGTAAAAATTAAAAGAGAAACATTTTAGCATCATAGACAACTGGTTTTTTTTCACTAAAAGTTGTACCCGAACATTTAAATACCTAGTGATTGGTTATCATGATACTTATTTTGTCAAATAGCATTCTGATTCTACACATAAATACATTGAAGTTGATATACAGAGGATGCTGGAATTTCTAAAAGACAATATATTTATAATGTTCAGAGACGTGGTCTTTCAACAAACTGTTGGCATTCCTATGGGAACCAATTGTGCTCCTTAATTGGCTGACCTGTTCCTTTATTCATATGAGGCAGACTTCATTCAGAAAGAAATGACATTTAGATTATATCGACGACGTTTTTTCAATTAAAATTTTTCATATATTTCATACTTTCATACATAATATGTCAATGCGATATATCTCAGTGAACTAGAAATTAAAGATACAACAGAATCAAACACACATGCTTCATACTTAGACATTTCACTAACTATAGACACAGACAGGAAATTAACAACTAAGCTATACGACAAACGTGACGATTTCGGCTTTCCCATCGTTAATTTTCCACATTTAAGTAGTAATATCCCACGATATCCCGCATATGGAGTTTATATTTCACAAATGTTCGATAGGCCGGGGTGTGTTCAACATATGAACATTTTAAATGCACAGGTATACTACTTACTGACAAATTATTGACATAGGGATATCGAATGTCGCGTTTGATGTCAACGTTCCGCAAATTTTACGGTCGGTATAATAGTCTTCTTTGCGACTACTCTGTTTCACTAGGTGAAATGTTGAGTTACGTGTGCGATAGCGGCTGTTGAGACTTCTGTACCAATTGTGACGAGGATTCGTTCCTCACGTATTTCATTTTAATTTGGATTTGGACTCAAGGCGGGTGTGACCAGACGACAGGGGATGCTTACTCAATCGTGGTACCTGATCCTACCTCTTGATTTCTAGAGGTCCGCGTTTGTTGTAGTAACGTTTATGTCCATTCCGTGTTTGTCCATTTTTTACTAGATTTGTACTTATATCCTGGACATCCTAATGATTTATACCTTGGTATAACTTTTTATATGATGTATAGATAGATGTACCGTGATAGCAACGTTTATGTAGAGAAACATATCGTGGTAGCAACGTTTAGGTAGAGATAGATATATCGTGGTAGTGTCATTTGCTTACTTTTAAATTGAAGATAAATTCAAAAGGAATATAAAATAACTAAAATTTGCGTGATTTACACGTGGAACAAACCTGTAATGCTCGGACAAAGAGATACCCAAAATATTTAGACACAGGGATACTAAAAACACATGACAAGCAATTAGCACGTCTGAGCGTAATCCCGAGACAAAGAAAACTCTCAATTTATTGCTCTATGAGCTCAACAGAGGTGGACACTAATTATCCCGAACAAGGGATAAGCAGCAGAGTTGACATTTTTATCTAAACATCTGGGATAAAACCCCATTTGCAATTCTATCTAAAGTGGCTTATCAATTTTCCAAGCCAAGCTAAAAAGGAAATTTTCAGTAAAAGAACAAAAGAATGAAAATTACCTAAACTCAAAATAGAAAAATAAATAATGATGTAAAACGAAAATGCTTAATGTTCTATAATTTTATTGAATTTTCATATGCAAAAAAAAAGTTTAAACTAAACTTGTATTTTCTTCGTGACAAATGTCATTTGCTTACTTTTAAATTGAAGATAAATTCAAAAGTGAGCACATGACTACTCCCATATTAAAAAGAACAGATAGTTCAATAGTCGAACAACAAAACAACCTCTGCTGGTGTTGGTTGTTGGACCTATAAAAGAATGAAGGAGTCCTTTGTAGATTCACATCTGTTTATTTGTAGATCGTCAATGTAAGTGACCACAACATAATAAACATATATACAATTTTCAAATCAAAATCAACATAATCTTACCGACTAAATAATTATCTAAAACCCAAAGCCAAAAATTAAAATAAATTGAATTCAATTTTGTACCTGTTTCCGTAAATAATTTACGTAATTAGAAAATCACAGCTAAACATCGAAGCTAAAAACATCTTGATAATAAAATAAACAGTTCTTAAAGACTAGATCCATACCTGACAGCTTTTGAGTGATTCAAACTAAAACACCACGTTATCAAGACATTACGAGGCACGACATTTGACATTTGTAAATATAATCTTGGCCTATGTCAAAAAGTCAAAACTGCCCTAGTTGTCTGCAAGTTTAAATAACACACAAGTACCGGAATACTGAGCCCGATGCAGATGTTTTAAGACTCAATCAAGCCCTAATCTATTGCTATGAAAAATATGCACAATTTACATATAGAAATTGAAATAAACATAATAAACCTCAAAATAATCAGAAGTATGGTAACAATTACATAAGACACAAAGTCAATCATATTTCACAACATCCATATAACATTTAAGAAATTTAAAATTAAACTTTATTTTTTTTCTTACTAAAAGAAAACACATTTAACACCTTAAAAATTACTCTCTTAAATAACTCAAAGAAAATATATCATATATTTACCTATAAAAGAATGAAGGAGTCCTTTGTAGATTTGAAGATCGTCAATGTAAGTGACGCTCCAACAGGGGTGACGCGGGCTCCTTCCAAAATGGGACTATTTTCAGAGATTTTCTTCAAATTAACCAATCATTATTTTCCTTTTTCTTGGCGTAGGAATATAAAATAACTAAAATTTGCGTGATTTACATGTGGAACACACCTGTAATGCTCGGACAAAGAGATATCCAAAATATACAGGGATACTAAAAACCACGTGACAAGCAATTAGCACGTCCGAGCGTAATCCCGAGACAAAGAAAACTCTCAATTTATTGCTCTATGAGCTCAACAGAGGTGGGCACTAATTATCCCGAACAAGGGATAAGCAGCAGAGTTGACATTTTTATCTAAACATCTGGGATAATACCCCATTTGCAATTCTACCTAAAGTCGCTTATCAATTTTTCAAGCCAAGCTAAAAAGGAAATTTTCAGTAAAAGAACAAAAGAATGAAAATTACTTAAACTCAAAATAGAAAAAGAAAATAATGATGTAAAACGAAAATGCTTAATGTTCTATAATTTTATTGAATTTTCATATGCAAAATAAAAGTTTAAACTAAACTTATATTTTCTTCGTGACAGCAGTAACGTTTATGTAGTGAAACATATATCGTTGTAGCAACGTTTAGGTAGAGATAGATATATCGTGGTAGCAACATTTATGTGGTGATAGATATATCGTGGTAGTAACATTTATGTGGTGAAACATATATCGTGGTAGCAACGTTAAGGTAGAGATAGATATATCGTGGTAGCAACATATATGTGGTGATAGATATATCGTGGTAGTAACATTTATGTGGTGAAACATATATCGTGGTAGCAACGTTAAGGTAGAGATAGATATATCGTGGTAGCAACATTTATGTGGTGATAGATATATCGTGGTAGGAAATTACGACATAGAAATGTGTCGTTGTAGCGACGTTTAGATACTTTTCAATGCAGATAGCTGCATATAGAAATTAGATCCTGTAGCAATGTTTTTGTGACTGTTATCATAATAGATATTCAGTAGTATAGTTATCTTAAATGTAGCACATGATGCAGAACATTTTGATTGTTTTCTATCTTATTTGATTCCACACAACTCATTAATTACTTCTTAAAGATAACAAGACAACCTTTTGATGTTAAGGTGGCAGTTCAAAATGACTGATGGTTAATTTTTCCCTGAATATTTATCAGTGACAAATGACGATACAAGATGTATGTGATACTGTCTATGTATTCGTGATATTTCCCCGTATATTGGGAAAATCAAATTTCTTAAACTTAAACATGTAAAGGTTGTTGCGACTCGACCATGTTGATTATACCATATGATACGCTTCACTATAACTGTGATACAGAACGCTTTTCAAGTAGGCGTGTCACATGCAACTTAAGACAAAATTTTAACGTGCTGTATTGGACGGTCTTCGTTTGATACAGTATGGATACATTTAGAAAGACGAAACGGGTAGCACAGGAACATACTTTTTGGATACCCCGTTCCCCGTTTTTTATCTATTATTTTTATTTATTTATTTATTGTTTTGTTTCCACAACATATCACCCAAGCCAATAACTCATTTGTTGTTTGCTAGTTTTATTTAATTATGGAAATTCTTAAAATCCCTAAATTTTAAAATATAAAAAAGAAAAATATTAATAAAAAAAATAATCGCGTACTTCAAAATGTTAATATTTCAACTTCACAAATGACAAGCAACAGGTTTATTTTATGCAGAAACAAAAAAGTTTTTTAACCAACCATAATACAACTGATATCAATAAAAACTCAAGCAGATAATTCCGCCATTTCGTCTTCGTCGTAGCTCTAAATAAATGTTCGATTAATCACTTAAAAATTGGTACATCGTAGTAAATTTCAAATCAATAAACAGAATAAGCATATGTGCTTCACAATTACTGAGTACTTTGATAAGATCAAGTGCGAAATAAGTAATCTTTGCATTTGATTTTTCCACATTTTTGACAATATTTTTAAAAGTAGCGTACCATATGAGGCTTATAATATTGGTGATTTTCTATCTAAGTTTTTGAATAAAAATCATCGAACTTTCTGCTTTAGAATAGCTCACTTCATAATAGTTATATTCTTGCAATTAAATAATTAGCATCTCATCCGAAGTGATTCAATAATTTCAATGCTTTTAGCTCTTCAATATTGTATGGTTCTCGGCGATTGATGTAATTCGCTTCATAACAAGCTGCTTCAGTTAAACTGCCTTGATTGTAAATATTTCATTACTTCAAATCGCTAAATCGGTGTATTTGGTTACCTAGACATATAAACTTTATCACAAAAACAACTGCTCACCTGTTCTGATTGTTGTATGGCTAATTATCCTATGATTTCTGAAGTGATGCTACTCCAAGCGTAAATTGAAAATGGCGGATTTTCCCGATTAGTTGACACAGTAAGCAGGATCTCTGACACGCTTGAGGACATCGCCCATATGCGTGTTGCTCTATATAAAACCGTCGAGTCACCAATCCCTATTAGCTTTATATATCGCTGGTTGATAACGCCATTTGTAAAAACACGTCTACTTGACCTTCTAGTATTGTTTCGGGCGTTTACATTTTCCTAGTTTTTTTAACTAAAATCTGTCAAATCATCGTTAGTGGCCGTTTTTCCGAGACGGTTATCTGTCGGTTCCGTTGTTTTCTGTTTTAACTTCCAATGGCAAGCATTTCACACCGCGGGGCTCCAGCTTTCGCTCCCGCAAGCTCGGTCCTTTCCCATCCAAAGAACTCAAGCATAAATTTTTTTATTATATTCTTATCAATGAAACAAGTTGTGGCGTGATTAGTCAAATTAGTAATTGTTGAAGCCACCACAAATAAAATCTTTGGCATTACAAAAGCATTTTATGTCTTTTTGAATGGTATTTTGTGACGTTCTATTATTCGGGACATGTGTCAATTGTGCTGACACATAAAATATCTTTAAACAAGTGTTTACTTATGTTAAAAGTGTTAAAAGGAGAAGCATTATATGCATATGAACATTTTATTCATATATCATAATTTTAAATCTCAACACTAGTTTTCATAATTCAAATCTTAATTATTAGTTTTATTGTGATAATTACACAAATCTGTATTAACATTGATATATCAGTTTGATATTTTCCATGTATTTTCTGTTTTAAAATAACAACAATGCGGCGAGTGTGGAGAATGAAAGTTGAGAGAGAGAAATTTATGCTCCCTTAGTCAGTCAGGACACGGGCGACAAAGTCGAAAGAATGTGGAGCAAACTGTTGTGATGCATGTATGTATATATATTGTAAATATAATTTGACGGCATTAAAATTGTACAGAATATAAGATGAATGCTCATGATTTCAAAGTAACAACTCGATTCAACAACTATCACAAAAAGAACTAACAACAGAATTATGTCACAAATGTTTATCTTTTAAAATGCATCATTTAATTCAAAACAAATCACCATAACGTCAATTTTGTGTGTCATAGTTATAAAGCGTATGAAAACATGTATAACATAAAATAGTCCTATATCGGTTACCTCAAAACCGGTCCCATGCGTAAATGGTAGAAAACTGGACCTCATCTCATATTAAGAAAATGAAAAACGCAAGTAGGATATACTTTTGTAATTAATTGACGAATTGGAAATAACTGTATATTGTCCGATTCACGTGACATAAAATTGCGGGGCGGAGTAACATTTTGATCATCATACGGATGATTCTACCCACTTTTCGGTTATGACAAGATCCAAGGGAAAAGCGTTTTATTCTTCACTGTATACTCTTTTATGGTTGGTGACATGTAGGAACGATTACTCAGTGTAATTCAATGTTATACTTTATCACTTAAAATTTAAACTCGTCCAAGTCAAGAAAGGGTTCACAAGACTCCATCCCGCCAGGTTATATGGATTTTACTATAGACTTTAAAATATAAATAAAACCCCTAAAATTAGATAAAAGTCAGCAAGGGAACCCGAAAACCTTATAAATCAGGAACCTTTACTAATAAATCATGTTTTGTACTTGTATTTCAGTATTTTGGGTTGAATGTTTTGTTATCCTAGTTTGCGATTACTCTGTTTCAATAAATGAAATGTCGAGTTACCTGTCCGATTGTGATTGTTGAGTCGTCCGTAATAATTGTGACGAGGATTTTTTCCTCACTTATTTCATTTGAATTTGACTGTGGACTCACGGCGGGTGTGACCGGTCAGCAGGGGATGCTTACTCCTCCATGGCACCTGATCCCACCTCTGGATTTATAGAGATCCGTGTTTGTTCAAAATCATCAGATTTGTATTACATATGTATCCTGGACATCCTGAGGATTTATACTTTGGTATCTGAGATGTCTATGATTTGCATACTAGTAATGTTTATATGCTGTATAGTTGTTTAATGTCATGGGGAAAATTTTCAGGTTTTTCTGAAAGGATCTTATGCAAGGGCCTTTCCAATACTGAAGTCTGATAGGAGTTGAAGTACAGCTGATAAAATTGTGTGATTCGTGCATACGACGTACGGTTTAATATGAATGAATTTTGATTGGTAAAAACTTTTATGATTTTTATCGGTAACGTATTGTTTTTTAACTTCATGCGTATAAAGTATTAAATTCACGGGTATTTAATTTCGCGGTATTTTTTTTGACCGCCAATGTAGCGTAATTAAATTCCCTGAGAATAAAAGCAACTAAATAGTAGTTCATATCAGAAATTAATATTATTTGTATTTGTCTCCATGCTTTTTATATGGAACGCAGCTTTTAAACTATTGTAGTGAATAATATTTTTGAATACATGGAAACACTTTATGATAGACAAG
This sequence comes from Atrina japonica, assembly GCA_030159075.1. Taxonomy (NCBI): domain Eukaryota; kingdom Metazoa; phylum Mollusca; class Bivalvia; order Pterioida; family Pinnidae; genus Atrina; species Atrina japonica. The sequence goes on along the minus strand of BROG01001388.1, from coordinate 18,765 downwards.
AATTAAATGTTAGGTTTAAATGTTGTCAGTTGTTTATGTATCGTTTGTTTTCATTGCGCACATTGTCCGATTCAGATAAAATGGTGGGGCGGAGTAACCTTTCGATTATCATTCTAATGACTTTTCGGTTATGACAAGCTGCACGAGAAAAACATTTTATTTCGCACTGGATACTGTCTTGTGCTCCCTTAGTCAGTCAGGACACGGGTGACAAAGTAGGTATGGTGACAAGAAGGAAGCATTACTCTGGTCAGTGTAATTTTAACGTTATGCTTTATCACCTAAAATGTAAACTCGTCTATGTAAAATAAGGGTTCACAAGACTCCGCCCCGCCAGGTGATATGAATTTTACTATACTTAACGAAACGTTTCCGTTCAAACCTAATTTCTGACTAAAATGAAAGTATCTTGTTATCAAATTTACATCTTCAGATAGATAGATAGATAGATAGATACCGAGATAGATAGATAGATAGATAGATAGATAGATAGATAGATAGATAGATGGATGGATGGATGGATGTATCGACACATCCCTACATCGATAATCTGTCCGACCGGCAATTCATCCATACATCCATCCATCCACACACACACACACACACACTCATAAAACTGGTATATATACATGCAACCCAACTATATGTGTAAAAATGTTTTAAAAGGTATACATTAAAAGCAAATAAAAGAAAATTAGTCTACTGTCGCTAGTATTCTTTTTATTCATTGTGTTTCTACCTTCCCAAGTCATGGTTTCCTGATTCACGTCGTTCCTCAAACATCTTGACAGATTACATTTCATATTTGGCGGTCAATGGTTGCGACATCAACCGCCGATCTAAAATTTCACTTAGATTGACCCGACACTGACCCATGACTTTATCCAATGAAAATACTCGTGGCACAACCAGCATGTCGCATTTATTCTGTGTTTACATACTTTCCCGTTAATCATGTGGTCGATGCGTGATCGATTGTTAGATGATTTCTGATTGGCTCAGGAAACGGCTCCTGAATCCAATGGAAATCGACGCCGCGAAGTCACAAAATACAGGCCAAATTTTTCATGGTGTGCGAGCAATATAGGGGATCGGAAAACCTTGACTTCGGAAAATGCCTGTGAGAGTATGCAACAATTTACTCTTTACAGATATAAATTTGAAATAAAAGCAAAATATTACCTCTGCTATGAAAACATGATCCTACTTCATTGTTTTATTTGAAATGTTCGTGATTCAAAACCACGCGATGCTTTGTGTAGATATGTCGTACATGACAGATTGTATTTCCCTTTTAAATAAATCGCGTAATTGCTAGTAAGTGCATTTTCTGTTTTGCAACAATTTACATACAAAGAGAAGATGTTCTTCAGATAGTAATCTTTAAAAGGTAATATCCTATTCGATTTAGAATAATATGCATGAACATGTATTTTATTTATTTTTGTTGGCTGTTTTACATTTTCTACTCCAATACAAATTAGTATTCACATTTTTAGGTTAGTCATAATGGATATTTAAAATGAATGTCATCGCTACAAGACTGTTAAATGATTGATCTTTTCGGACAAAAGTATTTTAAATATTTACATAAAAATTCTAAGAGAGAAAAATGTCATACATCGGATAATTCGTGTCATTACAATAGAATGCTAATAGAATTATAATTTGTGACTATTGGAAAAGGATACGAATGTATTTGTTATTGGTAGTAGTATTTCATTCAAAGTGGCGTTTTTAAAATAAACTAATTGAACATCAAAGTTGTACAATAAAGCACTAAGTAAATGTTGACTTAGAATTGCTTTCAACCATTTCTTAGTAAAGGTCTAAGAATTAAAATAATCTGCCCGAGTGAGTGAGAATTGATAATGCGTTAGATACTTAAAAATCCATAATTAAGTTTATATGTTTGTAATTCTAAAGCAATCCTCAATTCTTGCTATTAATTAGTAGCTCTACTAACCAATAAATATTATATACTGGAAAATTATCACGAATCAAGTAAAACGGTCAATTAGCTAGTTCTCAACGCTATACATTGCATACCTGATTTTTACCTAAAACAGACAAGTAAAATACACGGGAATAAGGTTTGTAGCAAATTATCAAGGTCGAATAATTAAAGGATTAAAATGACACGAAATATTTTCGACTTCAATGTAAACAAAATCATGTATTCACCACGTTGGTCAAGTTACACCAAAACAAAGAGTTGAAATTCTTTCTGAATGTTAGGCTCAGAAATCAAAACTAGGTAATTAAACAACAACTGCATAAGATCCAAGAAAGATGGCGATTCACAAATATGTGTCATAGCATTGCTTTAGATCAATCATTATAAGGCCAATAATTTGATAACAAAATAATTTTTTGTTGATTGATAAACTGTATAGCCTACACTGATTGTTTTCCCGTCTAATTTATATCATGATAAATGAAATAGTTCTTATTATAAGTAAAATTGAAGAAGTACCAATCAATAATCAAAAACTCAAGTCCATTATAACACGACGAATTAGATGTGCAAATGGTATCAATATGAAGAACAATTACGAATCCCAAACAGGATAGGACCAGGTGTCCGGAAGGAGATAATAAAAACTTTAAAATTGATTCATTTCATGTTTATCAATCTTTCAAAATGTTAAATCTTCATCTACGTGCTCGGTGAATATCAACTTTCCTGAAAAGGCTTCATGGCTAGAGCATTGCGCTTTAAACCAAGTTTTTAAAATCCTAAAATGTTAATATTTCTAATATATAAATGCATATATGAATAAACATGTTCCCATAATCTAAATCACACTTTCCCGTGATTTGCACATTTTGTTAACCGACAATATGTTTTCTATCGCAGCAAATTCAAAGCCATGCATCTATTCACCTAAGATTTTGTTGATTTTTCCAGCTCATCTGAATCGAAGGTCATGCATTTAATGACAGGTTTTAAATCTCATCTTTAAGTTCATAGCTCTTCTCAAGACTCATTTGTTACATACCGAGCGCTTCTCAAGTTTCATCTGTTAGATACCGAGCGCTTCTCAAGTCACATCTGTTAGATACCGAGCGCTTCTCAAGTCTCATCTGTTAGATACCGAGCGCTTCTCAAGTCTCATCTTTTACATACCGATCGATTCTCAAGTCTCGTCTGTTACATGCCGAGCGCTTCTCAAGTCTCATCTGTAAGATACCGAGCGCTTCTCAAATCTCGTTTTTACGTACCGAGCGCTTCTCAAGTCTCATCTTTTACATACCGTGTGCTTCTCAAGTCTCATCTGTTTACATACCGAACGCTTCTCAAGTCTCATCTGTTACATAACGAGCGCTTTTCAAGTCTCATCTTTTACATATCGAGCGCTTCTCAAGTCTCATCTTTTACATACCAATCGCTTCTCAAGTCTCATCTGTAAAATACCGAGCGCTTCTCAAGTTGCATCTGTTAGATACCGAGAACTTCTCAAGTCTCATCTGTATTACACAGAGCGCTTCTGAAGTCTCATCTGTTACATGCCGAGCGCTTCTGAAGTCTCATCTGTAAGATACCGTGCACTTCTCAAATCTCGTCTTGTACGTACCGAGCGCTTCTCAAGTCTCATCTTTTACATACCAAGAGTTTCTCAAGTCTCATCTGTTACATAACGAGCGCTTCTCAAGTCTCATCTGTTACATAACGAGCGCTTCTCAAGTCTCATCTTTTACATACCGAGCGCTTCTCAAGTCTCATGTTTTACATACCAAGCTTCTCAAGTCTCATCTTTTACATACCAAGCGCTTCTCAAGTCTCATCTTTTACATACCAAGCTTCTCAAGTCTCATCTTTTACATACCGAGCGCTTCTCAAGTCTCATCTTTTACATACCAAGCTTCTCAAGTCTCATCTTTTACATACCGAGCGCTTCTCAAGTCTCATCTTTTACATACCGAGCGCTTCTCAAGTCTCATCTTTTACATACCGAGCGCTTCTCAAGACTCATCTGTAAGATGCCGAGCGCTTCTCAAATCTCATCTGTTACATACCGAGCGCTTCTCAAGTCTCATCTGTATTACACAGCGCGCTTCTCAAGTTTCATCTGTAAAATACCGAGCGTTTCTCAAGTTGCATCTGTTAGATACCGAGTGTTTCTCAAGTCTCATCTGTATTACACAGAGCGCTTCTCAAGTCTCATCTGTATTACACAGAGCGCTTCTCAAGTTCCATCTGTTAGATACCGAGCGTTTCTCAAGTCTCATTTGTTAGATACCGAGCGCTTCTCAATTCTCATATGTTATGTACCGAGCACTTATCGAAATGATGGTCACGACCTTTTAAACGTTTTAGGTATGACACGGTACAGGAATCGAATCCCCAGCCTCTCACTTGCGAGCTAAACGCTCTGATATAGATGGTCACTATGGGGCGCCGTTTTACTTTTTAATACCAGTTCGTGATATAAGTCTTTTGAATAGGTGATATCACTTATTAATGGGTGATATCACCCACTGGAATACCGAATAAGTGATATCTCCTATTCAAAAGAGTGATATCACTTATACGAATAGGTAATATCACTTATAACAACGAATAAGTGATAACAGCTATTGGTTTAACTGACATCACTTTCGAATAGGTGATATCACTTTATACGTCTTTATAGGTGATATCATCTATTCGAATAAGTGGTATCACCTATTCGAATTGGTGATATCACTTTACAAAACGAATAAGTGATATCACTCATTCGAATGAGTGATATCACTTATTCAAATTTGGAAACAGTAAAAACCTTATGCTCCCCATTTTTTCCATAAATGTAGATCTGCAGCGAATATCACTAGGCCTATATCTATATATGGAAGAACAAAGCGCAAAGGACGGTATCGTGAAAAAGGCGCAGCCCTGCCGAATCGGAATTATTTCCCGTGTCTGTTATAGAATTTGGACGGAATTCAGTATTCAAAGCAGAGAGAGTCGCCGAAACCATGCCGCCAGCTCCTGCCATTTTGAACTCAGGTCCGATTTCCGCACAAAATTGTTTTAAAAGTAGTTGAATTTAACACACCGATATAATTATTTGGACCAAATGTAAGGAAATAAAAAAATAAATTATTTATAACGCTCAAAATGACACAAGTCATATTTTTGTTAGACCCAGGAATATATTTTATTTTTGTGTAGGGAGCATTCTTGGCATTGATTCATAAGTAATCTCACCTATTCAGTTAGGTGATATCATTTTACAAAACGAATAGGTCATAACTCTTAGTCGAATAAGTGATATCACTTATTCATTTGAATAGGTGATATCTTTCATTCGAATTGATGATATCTTTCATTCGAATTGGTGATATCACTCATTTGAATAGATGATATCACTCATTCTTGTAAGTGATATCACTTAAGAATTTATAAAAGTAATATCACCGATTTGCATACGTGATATCACCTATTCGAATGAGTGATATCGCCTATTCGAATAAGTGATATCACCGATTCGAAAGAGTAACAGCACTAACGGGTATTATAAAGTAAAACGGCACCACATAGGTCACAAGTAAGATTTGCTAGACACCTTTAATAAAAGGATTTACAGTTAATCAATACAGGTATGTATCAACTATTTTGTTTTTATTACATAATATCGCATTTCCCAGTTCAGTCATCGATGTCGCTACATAAATAAAATGAAAACGACAAAGTCAAAATGAAAAGTCGGCACATTTCAGATAGAGTTTAGTTAATTTTTTGTAGTTATAAAAGGTTAAGCAGCAGGAAAATAAAAAATGTTGTGATCAAAGTGATATATTCAGTTTATTATCAGTTTATTAACATAGCCAGACACTAGCTAGATATTTATCAATTTGTTCTTCTACAGTTCTTTTAAATATTAATGTATACCTGTATAATTATAATTTAAAAAATTCTGTGTGCACGGAATAGTTAAGTAAACGAATATACGATTTAAAACGTATGATTAGTTATAAAAAGAGTATTAGGCCTACTTCGAAATATAACTCTTGTATCGCTTGAACGCTAGGATATATTTTTAAATGATAATAATGCCTGACAGTTATAATGTTCGATAACTGAAAATGTATTACTTACAACTAACCGAAAAGGGATCATATGCCATGGAGGAATAAGCACCAATGTCTTACAGCAACACAGTGAATCCATTGTCAATCACGACAGTATGGCTCAATTTTAGAGTATTTTAGAATTTCGACACGACGGTCACTAATGAAGTCGGACTTTCGGCGGCGACTTTTCATTTCCTGTCCACACGACCCCTACACATGCTACAACTCTATTTCTTGATTGATGTTTTAAAGTTTCTAGATTGTGTAGCTATATTTCTCTGTGGGGTTGTACAAGTGTAATGGCATTTTGTGGACAGAATACTAAAGCCGTTGGGTGTACCACACAGGACAGACACACACACACAAAAGCACTAGAAACAAACTCAATGCGTTTACCATAGTGAACTATAATAAAAATACTAAGTAAAAGAGTTTACTGTAGTTAGCTTTGATAACAGTACCAAGTCAGAGTTTACTAGAGTGAGCTATAAATGATTATAATAACAGTACCAAATCAATTAGTTTACTGTTGTTAGCTATAATAACTATACCAAATCTATGAGTTTACTTTAGTTAGCTATAATAACAGTACCAAATCAATGAGTTTACTGTAGTTAGTTATAATAACAGTACCAAATCAATGAGGCTACTGTAGTTAGCTATAATAACAGTACCAAATCTATGAGTTTACTTTAGTTAGCTATAATAACTACCATTTCAATGGGTTTACTGATTGACTACTGTAGTTAGCTATAATAACAGTACCAAATCAAAGAGTTTACTGTTGTTAGTTATAATAACTATACCAAATCTATGAGTTTACTGTAGTTAGCTATAATAACAGTACCAAATCAATGAGTTTACTGTAGTTAGCTATAATAACAGTACCAAATCAATGAGTTTACTGTAGTTAGTTATACAAATCTATGAGTTTACTGTAGTTAGTTATAATAACAGTACCAAATCAATGAGTTTACTGTATTTAGCTATAATAACAGTACCAAATCTATGAGTTTACTGTAGTCAGCTATAATAACAGTACCAAATCAATGAGTTTACTGTATTTAGCTATAATAACAGTACCAAATCAATGAGTTTACTGTAGTTAGTTATAATAACAGTACCAAATATATGAGTTTACTGTAGTTAGCTATAATAACAGTACCAAATCCATGAGTTTACTGTAGTTAGTTATAATAACAGTACCAAATCAATGAGTTTACTGTAGTTAGTTATAATAACAGTACCAAATCAATGAGTTTACTGTATTTAGCTATAATAACAGTACCAAATCAATGAGTTTACTGTAGTTAGTTATAATAACAGTACCAAATCAATGAGTTTACTGTATTTAGCTATAATAGCAGTACCAAATCTATGAGTTTACTGTAGTTAGTTATAATAACAGTACCAAATCAATGAGTTTACTGTTGTTAGCTATAATAACAGTACCAAATCTATGAGTTTACTGTTGTACGCTATAATAACAGTACCAAATCAATGAGTTTACTGTAGTTAGTTATAATAACAGTACCAAATATATGAGTTTACTGTTGTTAGTTATAATAACAGTACCAAATATATGAGTTTACTGTAGTTAGTTATTATAACAGTACCAAATCAATGAGTTTACTGTAGTTAGTTATAATAACAGTACCAAATATATGAGTTTACTATAGTTAGTTATAATAACAGTACCAAATCAATGAGTTTACTGTAGTTAGTTATAATAACAGTACCAAATATATGAGTTTACTGTAGTCAGCTATAATAACAGTACCAAATCAGAGTTTACTGTAGTTAGCTATAATAACAGTACCAAATCAATGAGTTTACTGTAGTTAGTTATAATAACAGTACCAAATATATGAGTTTACTGTAGTTAGTTATAATAACAGTACCAAATATATGAGTTTACTGTAGTCAGCTATAATAACAGTAACAAATCAGAGTTTACTGTATTATGCTACAACTTACAATAGTATGTTTTTGGGGAAATGTTTTATAAAGCAAATCGATACTTTTCTTGAACAAATCTTGCGAAATCTGTTGATAAATGTCCTATGACTTAGATATTGCAATTAGCTCACCCATGAAATGGTTAAATGTAAATGTCATTACATTGGTGAGTTATCAGGAAATTCGTATTGATTATTTTTTTATCATTTGACATAAAAGTTAATAGTCAATAACATTTGCAAAATTATAAATTCAACATATCTGCTTTTACCGACTGAAAAATCAACCAGGTAGCTACATCTACTACGACGACTTGACCAGTCACATCTATCGTGCACCAAGGTCCTGCTTTGACTTAATTAAATAATACTAGGCATTGACAATGGACAAAATGTTGAATATGAACTATCCAACAGATAATTGGACATGATAATAATTATAATTGAAGAAATGTTTCCTCGTCACAACCGATATAGCCGATTCAATAACATTTTTCAAACAGGTCACAATTGCAAACAAGGTAATTAAAAAAGACCTAAATATAGCATTTTTGTTTTACTTCAAACACAATTCATCATATCCGTGTAATTACAACCTTTCATTTGTCTCTCCATATAAAATCATTGTATGTTGATCAAGGACAGGCATGTTTTATTATTTTGGCGACAAAATTCATATTGTGAATAAGAGATTTACACAGGCGTGGAAATTCTTAAATTCCTATACATTTTTTGAAAATTGCCTGAGAAAGCCAGTTTGCAATTGATTGTACATTTGTACAGTCAAAAGATGACCAGTTATGGTATAAACATAACAATGCTTATGTTCCCACAAAAATTGTCAGATTCCACTTGACGACATTTTTGATAGTTCATTTTCAAATAATATACCAACAATTTCTAAATGTTCTGTCAAAAATTGTAAAACATGTCATATATTAATAACTGATCAAGTATTCACCAGCAATCTGACAAATAAGCATTACAACACCAGAAGCTGGGATCATCTAGACTGCAAATCATCTAACGTTGTTTACGGAATTGAGTGTACCTTGTGTGGTTTGATTTATGTTGGCGAAACTAAGGGGCCCTTAAATAAAAGAGTATCTGGTCATCGATTCGAGATTCATAATGGGGGTAACCAGATACTCCATAGACATTTCAACTCTCCGGACCATTCCATCTTGTCTATGAGAGTGCGTATAATTGAAAAAATATACCAATGGACCAACAATCCCACCTTGAGTACCCCCTGCCGTAGACAACGTGAAGAATTTTGGATTAAACAGCTTGGCACTGCATATCCCTATGGATGTAACAATAATATCCAAAGTGTAGGCAATCTATCAAGCCCACTGTGTAATGGTGTTAATGTGATGGAACTTTTTAATTCTAACGAAAGACGTAAACGAAGTCACGGACATCGTTCATACAACCGACCCTACATGCATGATGTCACTTTTTCATCTCTATTACCTTACGTTAACAAAAAATTGGGTCTTCATCACATTTGCAGCAAACTTTATTCTGTTCCTTTTACAAATCTCAATAAACTTTTTCAAGAAGCAAGAATGAACCCCTACACGGATTTTTCAACCCCAAAATACATACTGAACTCCATTATAATGGACATCGCTTATCACAGACTGTTTAAGCCTGCACGCGTCACAAACGATGACTGTTGTGAACAGAAACGTCTTTTTCTTAAACTTAAATTTACAAATAAAGGCAAAGACGCTTTAAATATTGGCAATGTTCTAAATCACAAAAAAGTTCAGTCCTGTATTCCACCATATTTCAAACTGAAGACCACCCCTTGCATTTCATATAGCTATACACCTAGCATCGCATCCAAGTTATTCAATTACAAACAGGTTTTGCGGTGCCTAGACATCAACCATCTTCTACACAACACTGCCACATGTTCATGTGCTTCATCTCCTTTCAAATACAATCCTATCGGGCACGTCATTACCGGCGACGTTTCTATTGTTGAAAATGAAAGCCTCAAAAATCTTATTTTAAGGGGCTCTAAATACCGGGAAGCCCGTTCCTTTAATTGGCGTCAGAATTTCAGTTTAGTTATGGATTCTGTCGAAGATTATGTCAGACGATGGGCCAAACATGAAGACGTAGAACCAGACACTTTGTCTGAATGGCTGAGAGCCATACGATGGTTGATAAAATCTCGTATTCGAAAACTTAAAGGGACTATGAAAACACGTTTTCCCTCTGTAATTAATGATCCAGAAGTAGTAACTGAACTGGATAGATTACATGACCAATATGTACTGGTACCAGCAGACAAAGCCTCAAATAATACAGCTTTTATTTGTAAGGCAAATTACTATTATTGTTTATTAGAAGAACTTGGGTTTAATACGAATTCTGGGAATCCTACATACACACGTAGCGCACTTTCAAAGGATGAGATCCTTCAAAATCACGTGTCCGTATTACGCTCATTTGATAAACCTACAACGGATAACGATTTCGAGCTACCACATTTATATCGGATACCTAAACTTCATAAAACCCCATATAAGCAAAGATACATAGCAGAATCCAGCAAATGTTCTACCAAACCTTTATCTTTCCTCCTCACCAAGATATTGACAGCCGTTAAGGAGAAACTTCAACAATACTGTACAGTTGCTTATTCCAGAAGCGGTGTAAATCGGATGTGGATACTTAAAAATTCTAAACAGCTTTTAGAAAATTTGAAAGCACACAATTTTTCTCGAATTCACAGTATCAAAACCTATGACTTCTCTACTCTTTACACTACTATTTCACATAGAAAATTAAAAGAAAGACTTTTCAGCATCATAGACAACTGTTTTTTCACTAAAGGTGGTACCCCAAAATTTAAATATCTAGTGATTGGCTATCATGATACTTATTTCGTCAAACACCACTCTGATTCTACACATAAATATACTGAAGTTGATATAAGAACATGATGGAATTTCTAATAGACAATATATTTGTAATGTTCGGAGACGTGGTCTTTCAACAAACTGTTGGCATTCCTATGGGAACCAAATGTGCTCCTTTATTGGCCGACCTGTTCCTTTATTCATACGAAGCAGACTTCATTCAGAAACTGCTGAATCAAAAGAAGAAAAAGTTAGCGGTGTCCTTTAACTTGACATTTAGATATATCGACGACGTTTTTTCTTATTATAGTTGCTAACGACAATGCAATTTATAAAATGAAATTAAACAAGAGCTATACACAGACATAAAAATTCTTACATTCCTTTATATTTTGTGAAAATAAAGTCCGGTCCAATAAGGTATGCATTTACAAAAAGTAAGGTTGGATTAGTATACAAAAAACCTCAGATACCAAAGTATAAATCAATAGAATGTCCAGGCCACAGATACAAATCCGGTAAAAATGGACAAACACGGACCTCTGGAAACCAAGAGGTGAGATCAGGTGCCATGGAGGAGTAAGCATCCCCTGTCGACCGGTCACACCTGCCGTGAGTCCACAGTCAAGTCCAACGAAACAAGTGAGGGTTTATCCTCGTCACAATTAGTACAGACGTCTCAACAACCGCCAACGAAAAGGCAACTCAACATTTCACTTAGTGAAACAGAGTTGTCGCATACAAGACTATTATACCGATAGTAAAATTTGCGGAACGTTGACATTAAACGCAATTTTCGATATCCCAGTGTCAATAATTTGTCAGTGAGTAGTTTACCTCTGTATATGAAATCTTCATATGTTGTACACGCCCTGGCATATCGGATCATTTGTGAAATATAAACTCCATATGCGGGTGACTGAGGGATATTACTACTTAAATGTGGAAAATTTACGATGGGAAAGACGAAATAGTCGCGTTTATCGTATAGCTTAGTTGCTAATTTCCCGTCTGTGTTTATTTTAAGTAAAATGTCTAAGTATGAAGCGTGTGTGCTTGATTCTGTTGTATCTTTAATTTCTAGTTCCCTTGGATATATCGCATTGACATATGTATGAAAATTGTCATTATTAATTGACAAAACGTCGTCGATATATCTAAATGTCAAATTAAAGGACACCGCTAACTTTTTCTTCTTTTGATTCAGCAGTTTCTGAATGAAGTCTGCTTCGTATGAATAAAGGAACAGGTCGGCCAATAAAGGAGCACAATTGGTTCCCATAAATCATATTGTCATAAGTGATATTGTATTTGACCAAATTCTACCACAGTGTCCAAAGCGATAATGCATGTGACAATCATTCTACCACAGTAACGATAGAGATGACAATATACAATGAGAGCACCTTACTTATACATAACACCTTCTTGACTGGTATGTTGAAATTAAACAATCCAAACATGTTATTGTGTAGCATATTCCATATCAATATTTAGCACTCTTTGTTGGTTAATTGGCAAATATGTATTTTTAAATTTTATTTTGAATAATAACAAAACCATGTTATGAAAACTCTATATAGGAAGAATGTACATTTCCTTGTGACTAAACTGCGTTATTGATCATCAAGTGTTTTGAGCGTTCGATAAATTTACTTTTATTGCTGTTAAATTCATAGTCAGTCATAGATGATTATTTAAATGAAATTAAATATATGTGAATGTATATGAAATAAAATGCATGTACAAAATTTATTCAATGTAATTAGAAAAATTTGAAATGCGTTTAATATCATTTGTTGAAATTGCAGACTCCATAATGATTGAGGATAATCAATTATTCAGAAACACAATTGTTGAAAAATTTTACCTAATGTTAAAACCATTTTTCGATTTTCGTTTTGAACACAATCTTTAGCATACACAATGATTTTAAAATCCTATAAATTTCTAGACTTCTGAAAATCACATTTTCCCTTAAATACAAATAGATGTATGTATCTATAGGATATTTACTATCCCACAGAAAATGCCGATTTGTTTTATTTAAGTAATATATAACAATATAAGTCAATGTTGTTGTGATCGGTTCATTTTATAACTGATATTGGTAAATAATTGGCCTTACTACGTAAAACTCTATTGACGAGCACTTAAAAGCTAAAAAACAACAATGAAATAACAATAAAAAATAACAATTGAAATAGCATTTTTAAAAAGATAATACAGAAAGTCATTAAGCAAAGACATAAAGCTGTTGTAAGTATTTTATCTACACTCAGGTACCATAAACTTATCAGTTAATACTTTTTTCCCCCATAGATTTTTTCCCCATAAAGCAAAGACATATAGCTATTGTAAGTATTTTATCTACACTCAGGTACCATAAACTTATCAGTTAATACTTTTTTCCCATAGATTTTTATGTTAAATGCATTTATTTCCAGAAACTGTCACAAGTTCATGCTTTCATAACTTTTTGTAAAATTCCGTAGGTTTAGGATTTATGTTCCTAAATGTGCAAAAGTTTACAAGATTTCATGAAATATATTAGTAAGGCCAATTATCTAAATAATTGATTTATCATAGAAATCCATTAATTACATAAGCATGGCACGTAAGTGTACATCAAATCTTCAGACACAAGAACGCAGTAAAGTTTAAAGTGAAATGTTGAAAATGGTATTTCGACGACATTTGTTAAATGTTTATCTATTACGTTTTCTTTTATTCACTATATGTTTAGTTATATTTTGTTTAACATCCAGACTCGATTTTTACATTTATATGGAGATGTCATGAGCTTTGTAAATAGTGTCACAATTTTTACCTTTGCTATGGACTGATACCAATAACCTGAATGTCACATTCAACAATTTTTCAGTTATAAGGCGGTAGCCAGTTTTTTAATCGTGGAGGAAAGAATTCAGTGACAAAGTACCCGGGAAGAAGCCACCGGCCTTTTGCCAGTGAACTGGCAAACTTCCTCACAAAAATAAGCTTAGGTTACAATGGGGCACGATCCGATCCTGCGCTGGCCAGAAGTGAGAGACTTCATGGTTCAAAGCGGGATGGTCTTACCACTCGGCCACGGAGGCCCGAGTTATTTGAAGTGTCATATTTGTTGTGACAAGGGACATTGGTTTTAAGGGGAAGAAGGTTGCCCTAAAGTATTAACGAACTTACCATCAATTTTTTTCTTACTTTTTGAATTTTTATTCATTATGAATGTATGAATTAATCTGGAATATTTGTGTTTATATAAGGGATATTTACATATGCAAGAATTTTACCCCTTTTGATTTTTTTTTCACCAAGTGTCCTATTCATTATTTAAAAAATAGTGATTTATTTTCAAAACTTATATATTTTCTAAATAGCTTGGCAAAATGTGGGAGATACACCTCATCAAAATGAACCTTTTCTGTACGTTTCACAGAAGTAGCTTATACAATAAGGGAGTAATGATAATTTATGTCAAAATGTGACTGCACCCAAAGAAACAGACAGAGAGACAAAAGATACTAGACAAAGAATAACTTTATTTACTTCTTGATGTGAATTTACCGTTCAATTTATATCCTCTAGGGACAATCTTGCGTCGTCTTTCATATTTCGTTTACATTGCCAATATCAGTTCTAGTTTAGATTGCTGTATTGACATTTTTGTATCATAGTAATGATGACAGTGTGGACAATCAACATTTTGGCAAACAGCAATATGTCTTTAACTAAGGTGTTTTTGTTGAGTTGGTTTATTCTTAACAATTAGTTGAAAATATCTCAGGCAATCTGAGGCCAGGACGGCCATCTTGGTTTTTCAGATCAGCGTGAAAAACAACACTTGTTCAGGAATACAATATGTGTACCAAGTTTGAAGGCAATCGGTTCAATGGTTCTTAAGAAGAATTTGAAAATGACCCAGCCAATCAGACGCCAGGGCGGCCATCTTGGATTTTCGGATTGACAGAAAAAACAACACTTGGTCAGAACATCATGAGGAACATGTGTACCAAGTTTGAAGTCAATTGATTCAGTGGTTCTTAATAAGAAGTTGAAAATGTCTCAACTAATAAAAAACGCGAGGGTGGCCATCTTGGATTTTAGATCGGCCAAAAACAACAACACTTGGTCAGGATATACTAAGAAACATTTCTACCAAATTTGAAGGTAATCAGTTCAGTGGTTCTTAAGAAGTTGAAAATGTCTCAGTCAATCAGATGGAGATGCTAGGGTGGCCATCTTGGATTTCGGCACTGATAACTCCAAAATTAAATTCCAAAGTTTTCTAAAGTTAGGATAGTCCTCTTTTACAGTGGTTACTCTTAGACGGATTTAGGCTATACTTTTAGATTTATTATTTGACCTTGTATGATACCACTTTCTCTTTAGAAAATACATATACATTTTAAATTGGAGCTCAACTGATGAAGTCTTATTGACAGAAACGATCGTCTTGAGCATTATAACTTTGGTATTGTGTTTATAATATTTATACGTCGAAGTAAAGTTGCACTGTACTGAAGGAGCGTCCTTTGAACATTCATTATTTCGTATTGTCACTTGCGTAAACACTCCGCGGACAAAATAAAAGTTAGATAAATTATATTAACTGTCAGTATTAATTTCCATTTCACATGATCGACTAAATCCATGTTGTTGATTTAAAATAAATGAAAGTTTATCTTGTGGAATGTAATTTTTGTCACATATTTACATTTTTTTCTGGGACTATTTTGATTGCAGGCCTAATTAATGAATAGCTGTTGGCTCTTCCATGGTCCCTATTGTGGTTTTATGTTTAGTTATGTTATGTTGGTAAGCCGATGCCAAGGTTGCCGATGTTTTCATATATAAATTCGAGTTTTGTCCCTTATAAAGTAAAAATGAAGAGGTTTTTTGTTTGTTTGTTTGTTTATTGTTGTATAACGTCCCACTCAAGAATCTTTCAAGCATATGGAGACGACACCAATGCCGGTAAAGGGCTTCAATGCCGGTGAAGGGCCTATGGTCGTCACTTAAGGCCATTGAGCAGTCAGGGTTCTTTAACGTGCCGACACCTACTGTGACAAGGGACCTTGATTTTTACTGTATCATCCGAAGGACAGGAAACCAACCTGCCGCCGGCTGGACTCGAACTCACGACCTCACGATCAACAGTCTAGCGCCAGGCCGGCTTAAAAACTGAAGAAGTAACAATGAATTATCGAAGCTCCAAGTCTATTGGAATAGATAAATTAGATAAACAAATGGTCTCAAAATTAAGAACAATTTGCAAATCCAAAACTGGATGGGACCAGGTCTCTTTATGTATAAAGAAATAAGGGGATTTTATTTTTTGTGACAATGTTATTTCTTACTCTTAGTTTTATTTAGATAGATCCCGTTGTGTATGCTTTATCTGTTATTATGTTTTAAATACAAGTTTTAAGCAATACTTTTTCTGAATCATGTGATATTAGCTAGGGTGATCCATATACTATATATTTTTACTTATTTGTCATTTGTCTATTCATCTTTTGCAAGTGTTGTGGTATTAGTGACACTAATGAAATGCATAAATAGGTACTCAAAATTAAGAACAACTTGCAAATCCAAAACTGGATGGGACCAGGTCTCTTTATGTATAAAGAAATAAGGGGATTTTATTTTTTGTGACAATGTTATTTCTTACTCTTAGTTTTATTTAGATAGATCCCGTTGTGTATGCTTTATCTGTTATTATGTTTTAAATACAAGTTTTAAGCAATACTTTTTCTGAATTATGTGATATTAGCTAGGGTGATCCATATACTATATATTTTCACCTATTTGTCATTTGTCTATTCATCTTTTGCAAGTGTTGTGGTATTAGTGACACTAATGAAATGCATAAATAGGTACTTTGTTTAAAATATACAGTGTGGTTTGTTTCTGCAATGCGTTCTGTCGGGGGCTTTTGAACTATGTATGTATAAATGTCCATATGGACGACTGTCGTAAATATCAATTCGTCTCTTGGGCATGTATTTGGTTTATAATTGAAAGAAAAATATCATACTTTTAAATATATGATTGAATGATTAAAAATATGACAACTTTAACAGGGGGTAAAATAACTATATAGTGTACTGCTGCACTCCGTTCTACGGACCTTTTGAGAGTCGGCCTGGCTCAATCACTCGCGCTCCACTCTTGATCGTGAGGTCGTGAGTTCGAGTCCAGCCGGCCGCAGGTTGGTTTCCTGTCCTTCGGATGAGAGAGTAAAAATCAAGTAGGTGTTGGCACGTTAAAGAACCCTCACTGCTCAATGGCCTAAGTGCCGAGCATAAGCCAAACTTTTAAGCCCTTCACCGACATTTGGTGACGTCTCCATATGAGTGAAATATTCTTGAGTGGAACGTTAAACAACAATAAACAAACAAACCTTTTGAACTCTCCTTCTGTATGCTTAACCATGTGGTCGACTGTTGTGAAAATCGATTCGTCTCTTGGTCGTGTAATTGGTTTATAATTGAAAGGAAATGATCAAATTTCTGTATGATTGAAAAAACTAAATGCATGAAAGCTTGAACAGCGGGTTAGTCAGATTAATCCTAACATATCTTTTACTCCATGTTGACATTGATGCACAGCAATCGTCACTACTACATTCACTATCATCATAATGGAAAATCAATGCCGTTGTAACTATATCACATGGTGCACTGACGATCAGGAGTTAATCCGCGTGTGAATCAAATTGAAATGACAATTAACAATTACGTGACTCTATATTTGTCTTGTAAGTGTGCAAGTGAACACCACTTTTGAATACTTTGAATCTATTTCTTCAAGCCATGCGGATTGTTACTTATTTGGTTTTAATAGTTTCGTCAATACATTTGTCAAAATCTGCAAAAACAGTAGAATATTTCAAAACTTTTGGGAGACTGAATTTTTCAGACATAAATCCAAGTAGCGTCATTTACCAGTCGGAGGTATCAAACAGAATTACATTGGTAAAATGTGCAGCGATGTGCTCGCAAGAACAAAGATGTCTGTCCTACGAATATTGCAGGTAATTTTACTTTTGCAATGCATTTCATACTGAATTTGATAGTCATTTTAAATTCATTTATTATAATTAGAATTATATGAAAAGATATTTGTCACGAACTTGTATTGTTAATTTGTGGTGTATTTTAGCAACTTAAGTATTCTTTCGCATATTGTAGGTAGAAACGTCAATATTTTATTGTGAAAATTAATAACAATCTGTAAGTTACAGTTTTACAAAAAAGAAATGCTCATAAACGATCGTTTAGATTCATTATTTGACCTTGTCTGATTCCACCTTTTCTTTCAGAAACATACATTTATATTCAATTCGAGGTCACCCGATGAAGTATAATTGACACAAATGATCGTTATGATCATTTCTTTGTGTATTTTTTGTAAAACTGTAACAAAGAAATGCTGATAGCGATACCCCATGCCGTAAAAAACTCGACCACGACAATACTATAGTAGAATCAGGCATAAAATATGTTTGTTTAAATATACATAATGTTAAGACAATATTAAATGCAATTTAAAAATTCAGAACAACATACACATGTCCATATAAATTTATGAATATGATATAATAGCATTTTTGTATATTTATGACTTTTTATCTTTTTCTTTCTTTGAATAATTTTGTTGTCTGTTTTGTAATGATTATTTTGTCTTTTAATGCTTTGATATACGACGTCGATTTGTATTGCCCATTAAATTTACATTCAGTTAACGCTAAGGTATTTAACCTTCGTGTTTTATAAGAATAAACGATTGACAATGGTTCCGCAAATTTGACGGTCGGTAAAATAGTCTTGTTTGCGACTACTAAGCGAAATGTTGAGTTACCT